>OY744482.1:349336656-349596083 GCA_963556165.1 Tipula helvola
GAAACAGGTCAGTTAAGCGTATAAGTCGGATGTAGGAGAATACAAATTAATCCTCAAAAAGGGGCAAAAACTTCAAAATATGACTCTTAAAGTTCTCCCAAGTAGCGTTTCGGTGAAATCGGAGAAACTCAAAGATGTTAATCAGCTACTTAATAAGCACTTTGGCCCAAACTGGCGAATTAAATGAAAACCTGCAATTTTATAAAAATATTCTGGATGCAGCTCATCAAACTATTGTAGATATCCCAGAACCAGAAATTTGTGGAATGGCTGAAGATGAAAGTGACTTAAGAGCAGGGATTCGGAGCGAAAGAAATACCGCTCCGGCTCCGCTCTCACTCCGCATGGATAGAAATTCGCTCCACTCTTGTTCTGCTCCGGGAAAAATTTGTCCGATTTGCTCCGCTCCGCCACTCCGCTCCGCTCCGCCACTCCGCTCCGCTCCTTCAATTCGCTCCGCTCCAATGGCACTGGAGATATTTATGAAAAAATTAATAGATACATATCGTTATATTTCTGCTATTCTTTTATATAAAATGAAGTAAGTAATGATTGTTTTATAAAAAACCATCGCTAGACGTCTACATTAAAGAATTTATTAATATGTAATAAACTTATTGTTTGTAAAATGTAATAGTTAAGGAAACATAGGAAGTAAGGTATAGCTTTTTTTTTTAGGAGAGCGAAAATATATTAAATTTTTTAAACGCTCCTCGCTCATTTCCACTCCTACATTAATCACTTTACTTGCTCCAACTCCGCTCCACGCTCCGGACAAAATCGGTCGCTCCGCTCCTCGCTCCAACTCCGCTCCGCTCCGAATCCCTGCTTAAAAGTTTAGTTATAGAAAAGCATAAATTTTACTATTTTATTTTTTTATTTGTACTGAATCAAAATGTGATACCTGATAGTTTTTATTTTTAATTTGAATAAATTGAAATAAAAAACAGCTTTTTCTTTAAATAAAACGAAAATACACCTTATCCTAGGTGATTCAAAACAAAACGTTCCTTATCCAATCTGATATAGCAAAAACGTCCTTACCCAATTTTTAATTATTCATATTTTGCAAAATAATATTTTAAAATGTGGGTGGAAAATATTTTTCACAACAATTATTCGCATTTAATCAATAAAAATTGCGAAAAGTATAAATTTTTCTTTTTGTAAGGAATGAGAAGTATTTTTGATTTTTCTTAGAACAGCATGTAATGGACATGAGCATGTTTTGTTTCTAATAGACACGTAAATTGCAATCAACACCTCAATATACTATAAATCTAGGAGGCATTGATTCGACTGTTCGTAGATGTTGCTTTTGTATTGACGATTGTAAAAGTAAGAAAAGCGCCTCTTACGGAAGATAGAAAAAGTGGACCGGATACATACAAATTGCGACGCAACCATAGTAAATATGTTATCAGCGCTTCGGCGGAAAATAGAAAAAATGAAGCGGATACATAAAAATCGAGACCCTCCAATCGTCAAATCCTTGCTTTCAAACAAATTCATTCAATTTCGTTTCAATATTCTTTTGTTTTTTTTCGAATCATACCCTGCCTAAAAAAAAAGTGGGGGTGTGGCTGTGTCGTAAATACAGCCGTGTATTTGACGTGAATACGTGTACGTTACGCCGCCATATTGCACAACTTTATCTAAAAATCATTTTAAAACTCCATTTTCATTGTACATACATGCTAAATTTCATCAAAATCGTATAATAAATGGCCAAGTTTCTTCCTATTTGGCAATATTACAGAACTTTATCTGAAATTAATTTTAGCATCACATTTTCATCGCGCATACCAAATCTCAGTAAAATCTGTTCAGGAATATCCAAGTTTTATCCTAGTTGGCCATATTGCAGAACTATATCCAAAAATCATTTTAAAATCACATTTTCATAGTACGTGTTGTTTTTCATCAAAATCGGAAAAGTATTGACTAAGTTCCTTCCTAATTGGCCATATTCGAGAACTTTATCCAAAAATCATTTTAGAATCCCATTTTCATCATACATGCTGAATTTCATCAACATCGGATAAGAAATGGCCAAGTTCCATCCTAATTGGCCAAATACCAGAACTTTATCTAAAAATCATTTTAGAATCCCATTTCCATCGTACATGCTGAATTTCATCAAAATCGGATAAGAAATGGCAAAGTTCCACAATAGTTGGCCATATTCCAGAACTTTATAAAAAAATCATTTTAGAATCCCATTTCCATAGTACGTGCTGTTTTTCATCAAAATCGGAAAAGTATTGACTAAGTTCCGTCCTAATTGGCCAAATACCAGAACTTTATCTAAAAATCATTTTAGAATCCCATTTCCATCGTACATGCTGAATTTCATCAAAATCGGATAAGAAATGGCCAAGTTCCTTCCCAATTGGCTTTATTCCAGAACTTTATCCAAAAATCATTTTAAAATCACATTTTCATAGTACGTGTTGTTTTTCATCAAAATCGGAAAAGTATTGACTAAGTTCCGTCCTAATTGGCCAAATACCAGAACTTTATCTAAAAATCATTTTAGAATCCCATTTCCATCGTACATGCTGAATTTCATCAAAATCGGATAAGAAATGGCCAAGTTCCTTCCCAATTGGCTTTATTCCAGAACTTTATCCAAAAATCATTTTACAATCCCATTTCCATCGTACATGCTGAATTTCATCAAAATCGGATAAGAAATGGCCAAGTTCCTTCCTAATTGGCCATATTCCAGAACTTTATCCAAAAATAATTTTAGAATCACATTTCCATTCCGCATACCAAATTTCACTAAAATAGGTTCAGGAATATCCAAGTTCCTTCCTAGTTGGCCATATTCCAGAACTTCACCCAAAAATCATTTTAGAATCCCATTTCCATTGTACATGCTGAATTTCATCAAAATCGGATAAGAAATGGCTAAGTTCCTTCCTAGTTGGCCATTTTCCAGAACTTCATCCAAAAATCATTTTAGAATCCTATTTCCATCACGCATACCAAATTTCATTAAAATCGGTTAAGAAATAGCCAAGTTCCATAATAATTGATCATATTGCAGAACATTTGTTTAAATTTTCTGTCGTTTCTTATGGACGAATATTACAAAAAATGGCGGTGCTTCCCCCGCCTCCGCAAGCGATGCGTCACAGTCCTCACTCAACGTAACAAATTATTTGATCCTTTATCTATCGAGTGGTGTAATTAAATTTTGGATGTAGATGATGATAGATATTTGGCTGCAGCATAAAATCGTATACCCATTATTTTGTTATCATCAGTTTTTTGAATTACCCCCCCCCCCCCCCCCCCATATATGTACATATATCAAAATAAAGACGTATTCACGCCAACATTTTAATTCAAACATAAAAGAAATACTAGCTGTGTTTTTTTATAAGTCTCGATTGACGACTGGTATGGTGTGCTCTAGCAGACAATAGTGAACTACTAGACTTCTAATAACAAAAAATTTGCTGTATGAAGTTATATGAAAATAGTGTCTATTTAATTTTAATTGTTATGTATTAACCCTTTCAAACGCCATTTAAAATTGACTTTCTTCCAAAAATAAAATACGTAGCACAATTATGCACTGCTATGATATGGGATTGCTCATAAAACTGTAGTGTGAACATAAATACATAAGAGAACGATCGCACAAGAGAAATGAGACAAAAATTAAAAATTACGGTTGGTCGAAGCGATGAAAGTTGATGTACAATATATTGTACAAGGCGTTTGAGAGGGTTAAAAGTGTGATGGTTGGAAAACCTAGTTAATCTATTATGTAGTTTAAAGTGTGATTTTTGTATAGTTGATTCATTTAGAACAGTTTTATCGTATTAAATGCTCGAAAACTGCTTAAAAATTGCAGAAATTTAATGTTAAATTCACTATAAATACATCTTTGAGTCACTAAACCTTTTTCAAACTAAATTAGAGTATATTTACCACGTTTTAACAGATAATTAGAAGCTGAAATTTAATATTTTTAAAACAGTTATGCTTTTAGTATTAAGTAGCTTAATATCAAATTTATGCAATATTTAAGCAACATTTTTTGGCATCTCAAATGAAAAAGTGGTACCAAATGAATGAAATATACAAAAATTACACTTTAAACTATGTAATAGATTAACTAGATTTTCCAACCATCACACTTTTAATACTTAACAATTCAAATTAAATAGACACTATTTCCATATAACTTCATATAGCAAATTTTTGCTATTAGACGTCTAGTAGTTCATTATTGTCCGCTTAAGGCGCTTTTTCAACTTTACCAGTCGTCGATCTATTCAGATATTTGCAAAAATAAAAAATGGGAAATTGTAGCTACTTCTATCATCCACTTAAAAATACTGGCACTCGCAGCACTAAGAATTGTGTTTATTTTGATAACGCTACGTCATTGTTGTTTTCATTATATTTTGTTATTCCAAAAGGTATACATGAGGAAAAGTGCGAATACATTTTATCCATATATAAAAATGAGACGGACATACCAAAACTTTTTTTTTCTTTCAAAATGCTACTATGATCTTTTAAATGTTGAGCAACTTTCACGAAAATTGATGAACAGGTCAATTTTCGATTTTTCCATTTCTTTTCGCCAAAAAAAACTTGGGGATTACTGTAACACATTTTTAATATGCCTCTTCATAATGGAATGAAATAATAATAAAATGAATACTTTTATCGTACATCTTCTGCCTATTAAAATAGAGCAACAGATTAAATGTAAATCAGCTACTAGTTTCCTATTGTATGATAGATGAACTAAAAATTGACTTTGGTATGCGTCCATGATAAAATACAAATTTTTAATGTGCAGATTACTCATAAAAGGGAAAATCTGTAGTCTCGATAGCATATCTTGATAAAAAGCAAGATTTTCATATACAATTAATAAGTTGTGCAATTCAAGGAAATGAATTAAAAACGATAAAATGTTGAATAAAAAGTTATTCTTCATTAAAATAAACTGAGATCTATCGAGACTTATAAAAAAACACGGCATATATACATTCAAACAAAATCATTTTCATTCTTGCAAAGGCAAAAAAAAAATGTTGAACAATAGTATGTATTCTATTATATAAGTAGTTTTATTGTTTTTGTTTTTTACGTGAATGTATTGCAAAGAAAATTTTTATGCGTCTTTAACTTTGGCATCCGACCACCTAAAGATCTTAGCCATATCACTTTTTTCTTATCTTACCAAGGTCTATAAGTCTGCCTTTGTTTCATGAAAATCGGATAAGTACTTTTCGACTTAATACTTGTTAACAGACATCAATATCGGGGATATAAGGCATCTTTCTCGCTCTACCGCTCCGCTTGAGTTGAGATGCTTAAAAGAACAAATTTTACACAATTCATCATCACACATTTGTATTGAAATACGTGTGAAGCGAAAATACCTGTATAACGATAGCTGAGAGTACCGTTAGTTTTTTTAACACGTTTGATCACGTTTTCCTTCTTCAAAAATCGCCATACCTTAAAACTATTTTTTGCACAACACTATTCACCAAACCCATACCTACATATATGAGAAAAAAACATTTCTAATACAATAAACTATTCTAATACTAATTGAATAAACTGTTTCACTATACTATTACACTACATAACAACACAACACATATGTAGTAACACTAAATTAATATAATATAATTTAATTCAAACTCAAACTCAAAAAATAAAAATTTAAATTGAAAATAAAAGAAAATCAATTTCACTTACGGAGCCAGCCTAAAACACGTCCATCTCCATCGAGCGTTCATCGCCCTTCACCTCATATGCGGGGCTAAAGGTGACAACAAATGTTATTTTATGAAAATTTAAAATATCGATTAGAAAGGTTTTGAAGTAGAAGTTGTAGCTGTTGAAATTAAATAATACAGTTTTGAAAGTGTGGTTGGAATGCGAAAGGGGTCCCGTCAAAGTCTCAATTCATGGTTTTACCAATATTCATTCTTAGCCTCATTTGATTTCGAATTGCGAATTTTTAAGGGGGATTTTAAATTAGGATTTTGACTCCAAATAGTAGAGGCTCATAATTTCAAATTATTTGATTATACCGAAATATTTTTGAAACCATTTTTGCTTGGTTTGAAACTAAAATATTTTTTACTTAAAAAATTTAGAAACTTGTTGAACTGAGAGATTTCAATTGCAAAAACAAAATAGTAAGTTGCAATGTCTATAGATGATATGCAAAACACACAAATCATTATATGCTTATGCATAAAATTTAATTAAATCAGAGTATTAAATTCACCGAACAAAATTAACCTCAAAAATCTAAACCATAGAAAAATAACAAAGAGAACAGAAACTAAACTAAAATAGTGAAGCATTTTCAAAAACCAAGATGGCCGAAAATTTCATGATGGCCGACAAATTCTATTGTTTTTTTTTCAGTGGCGTTGCATATCTTTTAGGTTTTATGCAAATAGTAATAATTTATGTAAATGACGTAGGGTAAATTTATTAAAAGAAGCATAATTAATATAAAAAAAGTTAATGTTATAAGTGTTCCAACATAATTATAACAATATACTTATGTGTGTTGCGTAAACAACATACATAAATATTATTATTATAATGGTTTACAGTTACTATAATGAACATAAAAATACCAATTTAGAACATATCTAAAGTATTAAAACTTGTAATACTATTTTCTCATATGTGATTTCGATCATTATACTCTTCTAATATTGAATACAACGGGACGCCTATGGTTTTTTTTTTGCTTTCGTCATGTTGCCATGACGATTTATATGTGTTGTCAAAATAAGATTTTTGTGTGAATGAAACTTGAAATTTTTACTTTAATTACAGTTTTATGAAATAAATTTATTTTAATTTTGTATTTTGAACATTTTAAAACATAGTGAATTTACTGATGTGTACAAAATAAGTGTAAAAAATTCGAAAAAATTTAAAATGATTGTGTACAAGTGTTATAAATATTTGTAAACAAATAAAAATTTATTTACCGGTGAAATGTAATCCCTTTTTTCTCAATATTTGCTTTATATCTGGTATTTTTGCACTTATACTCACAACACTTATGCACGATTTTAACAAATAAATTTATTTTTTGAAAGAACACTTTTATTTTTCATTCAAGAAATGCCTTATAAACTTTAAAAAACTAAAACCTCAAATTACAAAATTTCTCTAACCAAAATGGCGTTGGTAAATATAGAAAGAGAAAAAACAAAAAAACTGGCTTCAATTGTTTTTATGATTTTATATGGGATTTTTGTTTAATCTTCCATCCTTTTGTTTATTATCTGTGATCTAAACTCAAAAAATTGTAGAATGCTAAAATTCTATATGATTGTGGTACATTAGCAAGATGAATTTCGTTTTTCATTTCGGGTTTCATTACTTTAATTCCTTTGATCAAAAGATTTCCATTCACTATAATTGCTAAAGTTGTAAAAGGAGCTAATGATATGATATTAATGGCTCCAACATTTACATTATGGACAAGACAATTATAAACTAATATTTGCAATAACCATCAGTCGCAAGGAAAAACTTTCCAAAATGTAAAAGAATCTGTTTTAGTAATCGATAATTAAAGGGTACTCCAGGGCTCGCCTAAACTGTGATGTAAAAGTAAAAATAAAATATGGCAAGGCCATGCGTGGTTGTGATGCCGCATTTACAAAGAACGTGATGTCTAAAGAAATGTTCTCCAAATTGATTATTAATTACCACACTAATTCTATGTTTGAAATAAAATCGGTATATACGCTTATGGCATACGATGGTTATTTTCCTATGAAGCATTTTTTTTATTTTGCGCACTATAACGACGTAGTAAATACAAAAATACTTCATAGGAAAATACCCAGCATAAGCATGGTATTTTTCTGATTATTCGAAATTTTTAGCGATATCTCTTATTTTCAAGATAATCCTAGGATTTTATGTTTGTTTGATTTTCTCCGTCATTGCAATCTGTTCTCGGGTTCAAAGCACTCCCAACAGTAGCTCGCAACGTAATACCTCACGCAGTAGCCAATTCGTAGGTCGGAATTCTACACTCCAATAGCATCAAGTTTTGCAGAAATATTTTGGCTTTGGGCGTTTAATTTGATTAAAAATCTGAATTTCATTTAACTTAATCATGCAACTCCCTTGGAACTCCTTCTTAAAGACCGTAGATAAAACGAGTGATTCCAATATTGATTGCTGTTCAAGGCGTCGCAGTAAAATCATATACAAATAATTGTGAGTCTTTCATTTGGCTTGCAGATAGGTGATTTATATTGTCATGACAAGTGAAGATGGGAAGAGACATGCAATGTTATAGGAAAACCAAGGGCATCTATTAAGAAAATATAAACGAAAACTTTTGGTAAAATATAAATGATTGGTTTGGCAACGTATAAAAAATGTTTTATAGGATGACGCCACATGTCGGAAAAGTATCATTCGGGGAGGTGGTCAGACGTAATTTGTTCAGTTGTACTACTATAAAACGGTGAAATGAATACTGTGTTGTGGAAGTTGGTTTGAAATCAACGGTATATTGTTTAAACGTTGAGACCAAATATAAATGGTATGATCTTCGGTCATCGGTTGATAAAAATTGATTGCCTAAAAATTCGCTGATGGATAAAATTTTTATCAGAATGAAAAACGGAGTTACAATCAAAGTGTCTCCGATTTAGATATTCTGCAATTAGAACAACATTTTGAGGTCGACCACTACTAATTCAAATGGCAAATTCAATAACAAAGATTAACATTTGTTTAAATAACAATCAATAAAGCATAAATCCATCAATAGGCCATAAAATTTGTATTTGCGTTAAGGACTTATCGGTGCACTAATAAGACTGTCGAGATAACCAGATAAAATACTAGTTTCGGCTTGAATACCTGACGTAAGCAACAAAAATTCGTTCGTTATAGTTTTAGAGTACTTTTATCGAGCTCATATTAAGTAGTTTGTTTTGTACAATATCAAGTGGAACTTAAGATTAAGTAAATACGATACAATATTTTGATTATTTTATATTTTGCTAAATACCAACTCTACCGTTTAACTTAAATGTGGTGCATAAGTACGTTGAAGGCGATTCCACAAGTCCATACGCTGCTGGAACGGCCACCTGCCGAAAGACAAGGTAGTGTTGAAATCTAAGAATTCTTGGGTACCCATAACCCTTGGCCATTGTATTGTAACCAAACTATCCAAACTTACAGTTGGATTACTGAAATATGATAGATTTTGACATTAATAAATCCAGTAACACAAATTATTTTAAAATCTTACCCGGTTCTGGCAAAGTTAGTCCATAATCTAACAAAACGACGACGTGTTTGAATAGCGTCATTTGTAGGCAATAACGGTGGTGGAATATTTGTAATACTAAACATATAGAATAAATCATCTCCATGTACAGCACCAGGGAATTCACCCAATAGTAACAAACCTTTTAATAAACTCAAACTACCCTCAAATGAGAATTTATAGTAGTATATCGGTGGTGATTGACGCTCCGAATGTAAACGAACATGTGTATCAATACCATGCGCAAACATAGCATCGGTCAAGAATATGGACCATTCCAAACGTAAATCATTGTTTAAGATACGATCACCAAAATAGAACGAGTACAGTTCATTGGAAACTTCAAGAGCTGCTTGCGAACCAGGTGCAAGATTCCATGTGTATGGAATCAACAGTTCACGATTATTGTTGATCGATGGGAAGAGACCAGGATTTATGATCACTTCACGCAACATAACAACACATTCGGCGTCTGTGTATCCACTAATAAATGGAACATGATTAAATTGTCCAGATCGGATGAGATTTAATGGTTCATCAGGTAAAAGTATTTCTGAGGCAATAACATTAGCTGGATCACGACTTGGTACGAATGGTGTTGGATACATTCCACGTGGAATATCACCAGCAATAATGGTTGGAGCAGCATTCATAATATCGGCCACATTTGCGTTTCGTAATTGTGTTGCTACACTGGCGATATCAGTTGTGGTAATGCCCATTTCACGAGCGACCAATAATGCTGTATCCAATGGATTTGGATGGTATGCCCATAAGTTTAATGCTGAGCCACTTTGTGCAATAGCCTTGGTAAAGAGACCACTTGCGGTTGGTGATAGTACCAAGAAATGGACCAAACATGCGCCAGCACTCTGACCGAATATGGTGACATCATTTGGATTGCCACCAAAATTTCCAATATTGTTCCGAACCCATTGTAATGCAAGCACTAAATCTTTTAAACCATAGTTTCCTGGGGCATTATTATCTTCAGTGCTCAAGAAACCGAATACACCTAAACGATAGTTAACAGTTACCACAACAACATCATCGCCAACCAAATGGTCTGGGCCATAGATGAAAGAATCGCCAGAACCAGCTGAAAAACCACCACCATGAACGAAGAACATTACAGGTCGGGACTGGCCGGTCAACGATGGTGTATACACGTTGAGAAACAAACAATCTTCACTGCCCGAAAAACCTAGAACACCGGGCGATACACAACTTTCACCATGTGCGGTAGCATCGCGAGTACCAGACCATCCAGGATGCGGTAACGGAGCACGAAATCGTAGATTTCCCGTTGGTGGTGTACCGTAAGGAATACCTTCGAAGGAGAACATATTCGAGAACAGTCCAGTCGATTGTGTACGCCCTTGCACTTGACCACCAGTTGTTTGTACCACATTCTGTAAATAAACGCTGTTATAGTCACAATGCACAACAAGATATTTCTACTTACGAATGGTGTTGCATCCGGAATAGCAAGACAAGCAGCCGCTAAGGCACTAAATGCCAAAAATAGTAATTTAAACATTTTTTTCCACAATTCTCAATCACTAATGTATTAATTTTTGGACAACAGCAACTATTTATACCAAATCTTATCTCAGGCCCTTGTTAAAAAAAGTGTCCCATCGTTATCTCCATTAGTGATAATCAGTTTGAAAGCATAATTAATTGCTACAACTAACAATAACCATTGAGCATTGCCTAACGAATTAGATTTCGCACAATACTAAGGGATCAAAATTATAAGAGCTTAAGAGAAATGTTTGTCAACGTCAAGAAAGTTTTTAATTATTAATCGTTTCGTATACGATAACAATACAATGAGAAAGGTTATTGAGCTTTAATCTACCATCGTGTAGTATGAGAGATAGCTGGCCTTTTATTGTTTCAATTTTTAAGCTACAAACCGGATGAAATATGTACGATCAAAAAGGGATGATGAACAGATAATAAATCGAATCCTACATTAACCCAAGAATACGAATTAATAGAATTCCAATCATCAGACGACGATTGTCAACAAACAATAAGCATGACTTCCGCAACGCCAGATAAAATCAAATTAGCGCAATTTTGGAGACACAACGCAGAATTGTGGTTCAAAATCGCGGAAGGACAATTCAGATTAAACAAAATTAACCAAGATGAAGATCAATTCGATATTGTCTTATCCAGAATGGACGAGGATGTATTAGAAGGCATATCTGATCTCATTGCAACGCCACCTAAAACTGGAGAACAATATGATACCATCAAAAACGTACTAATCAAAAGGAACGCGTCGTCTACAGAATCGCGCCTCAAACAACTTTTCTCCGGTAGTTTAGACGATAGACGGTCAGTCTTTTATAGAAGACTCAATTTGAAAAGCGCATCCTTGGCAGCCTTTAACGCGGAGTTACTGAGGTCTATATGGTTACAAAATTTGCCGGCTGAGTTGCAGCCATTTTTGGCGGTATATTTTTTGGCGGAAGTACAAACAGCAAACACCTATGTTAAGTCAATTAATGCAATCCAGCCAGGTCCTATAAATATCGTACCACATAATAATCATAAGTCCGACGAATACGATTATTTTAAACTGCTATTATATCGGCAAATATTGAAACCTGTATGGACGTATGGTATACAGCTATGGGGCTGTACCAAGAAAACTAACGTAAAAGTAATTCAAACTTTTCAAAATAAAGTCTTGCGTAGTATGGTCAACGCACCATGGTATATAAGGAATGATAACCTTCATAAGGATCTAAAGATGGAGTACGTCAGTGAAGAAATTAAGAAATATGCTAGGAAACACGTACAGCGCCTCAGTCAACATGAAAATGCGGATTTGCGTCGTATGCTGAACAACCAAAATCCAGTAAGACGGCTTCGAAGAACGAAGCCCTTAGAACTAGGACAGATAAATTAATGAAGTATCCAACCTGGAGCTAACCGATGGGTTATTCTCCTCAAACAGTTAACATCATTTAATATAGATAAATTACTAGATGAAATTGTATTCAGTTGTAATATTTGTTAAATAAAAAATAAAAAAAAAAAAAAAAAAAAAAATTCAGTATGGAGTTGAATAGAGGGTTGAAATTTGGTTCGAGCTAAGTTGAGTTAAAGTTGAAATCGGGTTTAGTTAACTTGCGTTGGGGTAAAGTGAGTTGTCCGGTTAGGGAATGATTTAAAATTTTGGGCTAGGATAAGGGTCGATTTGAAAGTTGATTTGGAGTAAATTCAGTGGTTGAGTTAAGGGTGTTTTATACGTGAATTTCCATTTACGTGCAGATTATCTATTGGAACAGATTTACTATTTTATAAATTAATATTTAAACTAATGTTGTGTTGACCGCTGCATGTGTCTAAAACTTCGCCAGGAGAAGCAACCGGTGACTGATAATATTTATTATTAAATTTTCTTATAACTAGTAGGTATCAATGTTCCGGTATTTAAGGACCAATTTGAAGACTATGGAAGTAGGGACTACATTATCGGTAAACAGTTTTACCGTCTAATTTTTTTTACAGAATTACCGGTAAATTTCAATAAAAATGCTTTAGTGGACATTAAAAAAATTGGAAGTAACCTCGGAAGAATGAGTGGAACTAAACTTAGAAATTCGAATGCTGAGGATCCACGGTTTATTGTTTTTTATTGAAAATTAAATTGACCATTTTCCAGTATTTCACCCGAGCATAAAAATGTAAGTCAACGGAACATTATATACTCGCGAGGTTATTACGCAATAAAAAATGGAACTAAACTCGGGAAAATTATCGAGTTAAACTCAGAAACTAATTTTTTCTACAATTTAATTCTTGCGACCTCATTTCATGTAGTCGATATGCTTCCTGTTGTGATTTTGAGAATGACAGTAAGAGAAAGGTTATCATTCGGAATATTTTGTACCTTTTATAATTTAAGGTTATTGTTGACTGCAACGGGATATTCTGTCCTATAATACAATAAAATTCAATTCAAAAGAACAATTATAGTACAATAGCAATGTAGAAATCGTACGGTAATACGTCAGTTCCGTTTATTCGATTCGAAGCAAAGAGGATAGCAAGCACCAAATAATAGTATGGCGAGATGTGAAACATCGAATCTGATCTCATTAGACGACCTAAGCAATCAATGTTCCAGTTTCTTCAAGATGCAGAATATAATAGCGTGCATACTACAACTCTGTTATAATAAGAACAGTGAAACAACCAAGGCATTTTCAAAGTAAAGATTTCCCTGAAGAATATAATTGTCTCCATAATAAAGATTGAGTTCCAGTGAAGAGCAAATTAAGGAAATTGAATCCATTTATTGATAATGATGGGGTGATGCGAGTCGACGGACGAATTCAAAAATCAACACTGCCCTATAATACTAAACATCCCATAATTATATCCCATAAATCATCAATCGCCAGCAACACCACGCAATTACTTATGAATCATGACGTATATAGTAGTTCGTCAAAAATATTGGCTCGGAAAACAAAATTCACGAATTATTAACCAAATCATGGTAGAGTGACCAGAAGACCGAATAAACTACATCGTATCATTTGCAATAGTTGGAATTGATTTTTATGCTCCTTTCCGAAGCCATCGATCCATTTTTGTTGTTTCAGTCATATCGAGACCGGCATGAATCTATAAGCACGGAATCATTCTTAGGTACACTGAGAAGATCTTGAAACTACAGACAACATTATAACTGCACCAAGAATTTATCTTCACGATCATAATACGTAAAATATGTTATATAAATTCAAGGTGGCTGGATGTTGGGACACTTCTAGATTAATGATCTCACTTTTGTAATATATTTTCGCAATACATATTAAACCGAAATTTGCTAATAATCACCTTAAAACGTCAACTGGCCATGAAGCAAACATTGTCATCCAGCATGTTAACACAATCTAGTTTAGCGCCTGAATGAGTCAAAAAATTGCATAACCGAAAGGGTATAAATAATTAAAATTTTATTTATAAAATACTATCGTGACAGTAATATTAACCGTCGTGACACTATATACAATTTAATATAAAGTTTGAAAAACTGTTGTAGGTATACACGTTAATCTCAAATTTTGAATATTTTGAGTTTATTCTATAAACTAGTAGATGCTTGTACTTGCGTTAAGCTAATTTTACGATTTATTGAGTATTTTCGATTCGATCATTGAATTTTACAAGTATATGTAAAATGCGATTTTATTGGTAAAAGTCTTTATTCCGCACTTTGTATACGCCCCTGCTCGCGAATAATTGTGTTTGCTGAATTATTTCTATTAGTTCTACGCGACTTGCAACTCAACGTAACAATTGAGCACTATAACCACACCTATCTACTCTCAAGTTTAACCATTAGGCAAGAAAGAAAATTCAAACTGCTCAGCCATTTCAGAGGCGAGAAGCAGAAGACCATAAAATAAAGCTCCATTTCACAAACAATGGATAGATTAATGGAAATTTCCACACGCTATTTTTAATACCGAGGCCTTAAAGATTATTTTATTAATTCAATAGATACCAAATGACGGCCTAAAACATTTATAGATCGCTATTAAACGTTTATGATCGGCACCATAATATTATAATCACGCATGTCCAATAAAAACCTATTTGTTTACCTCTAAATTTACATTTTTATTTACAAGACTTATAAAAATAATTCACAATATATTTTATATCTAAGAATATACAATTTAATCTTGCCATATAATTTGTGGTAATAAAAATTTAACGGCCAAAACGATCACGCCAACTGTAATAAAGTGTCATACGATCACACATAGCACATTCTCCTACTAGCAAATCATTTCCAATATCGATATGTTCGCCACCATTGACAACACGTGGCCATTGAACTTGAACATCTGCACTCAAAGCTGAAGTTGGATTACCGGTGATAGCAAAATTGGAAAACATTCTTAGCAAACGACGACGAATAACAAATGCTTGATTTGATGGAAGTAGTGGTGGTGGAAGACTTGTAATGCTGAATAAATATGGAATTTCATCAGCGTGTACAGCACCGGGCCAGCTACCCAATAACAATAAATTCTTAATTAAATTCAATGATCCAGTAAAACTGAATATATAATAGAAAACGGGATCGATTTGATTTGCTGCATGGATTTTCACCGTTTCATCGATTGCATGAATGAAATGACGATCGGTACAGTATTTGGACCATTCCCAACGTAAATCATCGGATAAATCTTGTCCACCCAAATAGAAATCTTTTAATTCTTGTACAATTTGATCAGCATCGGCAGTACCATGTGGCACATTAAATTCATTTGGAATCCATGCATGTTGATCAGCATTTAAAGCATCAATAGTGCCATTGTCGAGCAGCTGTTCATAAATAACGAATAGACTTTCAGCGTCGGTGTAACCGTGCATATAAGGAATTTTATTGAATTCACCGCGATCCATAAGGTTCCGTGGTGAGTCAGTAATTGCACGTGGTTCATCTGAATCCAGTGAATCAATTGAAGGGCAGAATGCAAATGAACTGAATCCACGTGGAATCTCTAATGATAGCCATCCGGGTGTTATGTTCACCAATTCCACAGGAGTTACTTCCCTAAGTCGTGCAATTAATTCTTCAGTTGAATCGGTTTGGATTCCAAGTTGCGCCCCAGTGTGGAAAGCCCAATGACGTGGATTTGGTTGGTAAGCCCATGGTAATAAAGCGCTTCCACTCTGTGAAATAGCTTTGTGAAATAATCCATTTGCTAATGGTGATAATACTAGATAATGGACCAAAGCACCACCGGAACTTTGACCAAAGATTGTTAAATTATCTGGATCACCTCCGAACGCCAAAATATTATCTTTAATCCATTGCAAAGCTAAGATTGAATCTTTTAATCCGAAATTTCCTGATGCGTGTCTATCCTCGGTTGATAAAAATCCAAGAATACCCAAACGATAGTTAACTGTTACAACAAGAATATCTTGTTGTATTAAATGATCTGGACCATAGATAAATGAATCTCCCGAACCGCCAGTAAATGAACCACCATGGAACCACACCATAACCGCTTTACGCCCCATAAGATTTGGTGTATACACATTCAAGAATAAACAATCTTCAGCACCTGAGTACTCGCCCAATGTCGAACTACTTGGACAAACTGAACCATGCTCAGCTGCATCTCGAACACCTTCCCATCCACTAGTTGGTACCGGGGCCCTAAATCTTAGATCACCTACTGGTGGTTCAGCATAAGGAATGCCGTTGAATGCATAGTATCGGCTAAATAATCCCGATGAAAGTTGGACACCTTGAACTGTACCATCTCTAGTTTCAATAATAGGACCCTACAGAAAACAAAGAGAAAATGGTTTATAACTAATTTCAAAATATTATTTTTATAACGGAAACCTACATTAAAGCTACTTGGCTGATCGGCTAGTACAGCGCCAAGGCACAATACTCCAAAAATTAACGTGAACATCCTACTTCACGTCTTCCACTTGTTATATAAACAATTTTTTTCGAGACTGTTTTAATTTATATAGGCGACCGTTGGATTATTTTTTTATTTTATTGGATTCTTATCACTGATTAACCGAAAATTATCAAGTAGTTTGTTTTCAAAGTGGTTTATGGTCCTGAAGTAATAACAATTTTATAGGATAGGATAGGATTGGATAGGATAGGAAGTAGGACAATATTAATTTATTAATATCAATTTTGATCGATTTATTGTCCTATGTTTTATTTGGTATTATATTTTAGAACTTTTACTCTACTCCTAAAATTTTATAAATACAGTTCTGTGCTTGATTTTAAAATTAATGCAACATTATATTACGTCGGCGAGAAAGAAATGCAGAATGAGTAAGTCCATTTTTGTCAAGTTTAAGTTTTCTATGTACCTACAACGAACGAAAGAGGCTAAAATTCTGTATCTTCGCACACTTATAAAATACAATAAAACGAAATTTTAACAGTAAAAATGAGAAAAAAGAAATGTGGGTGAGTGTAAAAACAATACGCAGAATGTGTAATTCCTTAGTTTACCATATACATAAATCAAACGGGTTCGGACGCGCTAAACTATCAATATTAATAACATTTAAATTAGGTAAGTGATTAATTGAAAATGGGTATTAAACAATTTCCGATTTAAATTACAAGGCTTGTGACTAATAAATGTGATGTTTTGTAGTTTATTGGCAAAACTGTTAATACTGGACTTAATCAAATTTCAATGTTTCATATTTTGGACTTACATATTTTGCTCGCTTAAAGCCAATATTAATTTTGTTGAATTCACGTGAGAGAAATGGGTTAGTCCAAAATATACAAAATGTACAAAATAATCATCAGCCTATAATGGCAAGCTTGCATAATGCGGGCAAACTCAAATTTATATAAAATATAATAAAATTCAAATTAATATTAATATCTACCGCCATGAAAACTGAATGTTTATTCAGACAATCATTTACTGCCATGCTAAATAGATTTTACCTAACTACATTTTTGGCCAAATTGAATATTGATGCCAATGGTCCATTTTACACTTGCTTTCTTGAAACGTGATTCTTTTGAATTATTTGTCTATGTATATGTAAACATATTTCGTACATCGTAGCCGCGTAGCGTAGCGTATAGTAATTTTTTTTTTTAACAATAAAGTAATGTCGCCATCATCATGTTGGCTCTGTTTTTTATAAAAAAAATGCATAGCTAGCTAACAAATAACAAAAATTTGTGTCCCATTTATTTGTTAAAGTTTATTTTCTAATAAACAAAACGCTGTTTTTGTTGCTTCTTTTTTAAAAATGAAAAACCAGTGAAAATAAAGTTTGTGTCCAAAAATGTTTTTGATGTGAAAACATCTTTAGCGGCAGGAGTAAGTAAAAAATTGTATAGAAATCGGGTTACGGAAACAAAAGTACCGAACAAAAAATATTGCATGCATGTATGAATATCGACAACAACAAAAAATAAATAAAACGTAAAATCAACGCAAAATCTACGCATACACATACAATATACAACATCATCCGGCATTTCAAAAACATCGTAAGCCGAATACAAAATAAATTTAAAAAAATCCGCCTACTTTAATTTATTTGATTGTGAAAATATCTGCTATACCTACATATATGGCCGCAGCAGCAAGTGTGTTTGAAAATGAAAATTACAAACGAGCACAAGGACCACAAATTATGCTTGTTGCTTATGTAGTGTAAGTAATTCAAAATAATTAAATGGAAATCGGAAGCGAGCTGTGGAAATTGCACATATCCATTGATACGTAATAAAATAATAATTTTAAAGTTGTTTCGCTAAAATCTTCACAATTGCAACGATTTTACGGTCAACATTGCCCCCAAATAGAACCGCTCTATTTAATTTATTTTAAACTGAACAGTGACAACGCGATGAGATTTTCTTTGTTCAGCGAGTTTGCCGTGCCCATTTACTAGAATCTTGAACAAGATTGTCGTGCGTGAGTAATGGTATATTTTAAAGCGTATTTGGCAGGTTTAGGTAATTAACTTAACAGAAGTGTAATTTTCTCATTCTCAATTAATGTCAGTAAGGTTCGTCCTCCAAATTCAAAATAGAATAACTTATTGACTTTTTGAACCAAAAATGTAACTTAGTTTAAATACTGAGCGAACAACAGCCGTCTTTATGCAAGGGTTTCTCAGCCTCATTGAGATATCTTGAAATGATTCAGAGATATGTATACATAAAAGTTTTCACATAAATATTTGGCGAGTTGAGGGTGAACTCGCTCATTGTTTTTTTAATTCAAGTGTTTCCGCCATATTTTAAATGGTTGTGTTTTTCTTATAAAAAAAATAAAAAAAATCGGTAAAATTGAAATTATATCTTGTGCCCCAAAAATTAATTATTTAATGATGTCGGTGCAATGAACGTTTTGTTTTCTAAAAAATTCTAAAGCTGGCGAACTTATCAGAAAAGAATTAATAGATTATTTTAATAATGACGAATGTGAAGTTTTCAACAAAATCAGAAAAATAACAAAACATGGCGGATTTCAAAATTTGTCGAAATAACAAAAATATGCATGTGTTGGTAAAACAGTGGACAAAAAAACGTTAAACGTATATTTAGTTATAACTAAAACAATATTAAATATGACCGAAATGAAAATTTAAAAAAACATATTGTAGGAAAATGATAACATCCATTAAAAGAAGAAATTAATAATATACGCATAATATGATGCACATACGAATCTTCAATATTATAATTAAATATTGAAAATGATGACGAAACTGTACTAAAGATCAAAAAGGTTTCATAGATTTCCGGTGAATTCGGCATATATGGATAATTAGCGCAAGGCATGGCATGGCCGTCAAAACAAAATTAGCCACATTTGAATACGATGACTAGGGCTCGTATTTCGGGTATCGAGTACCCGGGTATTTTTCGAAATTTTTAGCTACCCGAATACCCGGGTAATTACTTCGGGTATCGCAAAAAATTCAAAGAACCCTGCAAATTTTCCGTTATTTATTTCCAATATACAGGGTGTCTTGTACTTGAATTGAATGCTAATCCTTTAAGGGGTGATACCTTGATCAATTTTGAGCAAAACCTGTTTGTGCGAGGGGGTTTATCTCCAGTATCCACTGAGATACAGAGCTTTAAAGAAAACTTGTTCGAGCCAGTACCAACACTCACATTTAGGTTAATAGCTATATTTTACTCGACGTATATTAGCGAGCACGACGAGCTTTTCGAGAGCATACATTTTTGGAATTGAAAGTATCGTTTAATTGATGTATCAGAGCGACGCATAGGCCTTTCCACTTCATAGATATTGATATTGATAATAATATCTAAACGGAAGTAATTTAGCTAGTCAGCTTTTATAATGCTTAGTCTCGAGACAAATCAACATTAGAAAGGCCAAACAACTGGTTATAATGAGCTATGGAAGATTTATTCGTCGAGCAAAGAGATAAGGTGATCTAAATTTTAGATAATTTACACAAAGGACTACTTACTATAAACCCTACATCATCGGGTTGTGAACCGATGTTTTCAGTAGCGGGAAATAAATTACAAAAATTCAAAGTTACTTAGCCGTTTCTACACTTTCTACACTTAATGGCTTCTTATTTTTAATTTGTTTCATAAATAAAAAACTAAAAATGAATATTATAAATAATAACACATGAACTAACCTGTTTATTGAACGTACATATATTTAACATACATTTAAATTGTATAATTATACACATATTAACTGTTTTCAATAAAAGACCTGTTAAAACACGTTTTTCCCACTTTTTTCGGGCAACCCGGGTACCCGGGTATTTGGAAAAATAACTACCCGTTACATGACTATATATAGAAATCAAACAGGTATTAGTGTGGTTGGGCACGAGGCGGAGACAAATCTTTTGTTATTGATCTCGAAAATTAATAATTACAACAAAAAAAAAAATTGGAACGGTTTGTTAACTCTTTCGATGATTGGCCAGCTCACAGAGTTTTCCGATAAACATGACGCATATGAAGAGTTAGCTACAGACATACTCTATCAAAAAATCATCAGTGGTTGGGCATACGATGGGGTTAACCCTTTTGTTATTGATCTCGAAAATTGATAATTACAACAACAAAAAAAATTGGAACGGTTTGTTAACTCTTTCGATGATTGGCCAGCTCACAGAGTTTTCCGATAAACATGACGCATATGAAGATACATTCTCGTTCTAAAAAACATATTAATATATAAATAAACATATTAAAGACACATTAATTAACATGTAATTTTAATATTATAATTAGTAGAACATATTTTAATTTCTGCTATAAAACAGTATGGCCGGATTAACATATTGCTGGTCTATCGTCACAACAGAAAACGTTTTCATGTCGTCATGTATTTCCCAATTATTATTCGGTCTTTTTACTATGGCGGTGTAGTGTTTTAAAATTTGGCTGTAATTAACGATTGCTTTTAAACTGAAATCTTCCATATCTAATTTGATTTCTGCTTGAATTTCATTAATTTTTATATTGTAATTAATATTATTGAACGATTGCACGTCTGCTACAGCAATCCCATAATGACTAATTATTTTGTAGACAGTTAAGTTACCACCGCATCCAGAGCAAGTTAAGGTTCCAAATGAGATTGAACTTTCAACATTGCGAAGTGTGTTTTCGTTGACCGTAAAAATGTCAAATGGTAGATAGCAACTGTAAGAATTTCTAATTCGAACCAGGTCTTCTACAATACATTTTTGATAGACTGATGTGGGTTGGGGTAACAATTTATCTATTAAGTATGTGATTTGACATTCTGCATCTAGTATTGTGGTATTTCCGTGATGTTGCACAGACTTTATTCCTTCGAATACATCGAATAATATGTTCGTGCGTGTGTCATACGTTTCAATGTGGAAATTTTTCGATGAAATAATTTTTGAAATAAACGTAAAGAACTCTGAATTTATTTCGTTAAACTTAATTTTTAAAATTTCATTGTCGTTACCCAAGCAGACAAAAATTTGGGTAAGAGAATCAAACCCACATGTGTTCACCACCGATATCTTTTCTTCACCGTAAACTTTAGAAAAACCATTTTTTAACACAGGTACTCTTTCAACGTTAAAGCCTTTAATTTTTCCGTCATTTTTCGGAACAGCTTCAAAAAGTTTTTGATTTTTATATCTGTTTAGCACGTTTTTACCGATATGTTTTGGCGATTTATCTAAACGTCTAATTTTTTTGCTCCACTGCTCTTCGCTACTCATATTATCTGAATTACCTTTTCGTTTAGTAGTTTTCGGGGTTGTTACTAACGGTTCTGGCATTTTTATGGATTTGATTTTTTGATCGCATCTATATTTTAAAATATTTACAACGCGGCCTATTTTCATTCATTTGTTTCCTAAATAATCGTTTTTTACCGCGCTAAACCAATTTTCTACTACAGCGTTAGAAATATTGCCGCTGATTCCAAACAGATTCGACAAAAAATTGGCCCATAAGATTATGTACGAAAAATATTTTTTAATTAAAAACTGTACGAAGTCATCACAGAAAAATGTATTTAGTTTTGCACCGCGTTCTGTTTGAATTTTTATCTTCACTTCTTCGTAAATTGCCCAATACTTTAAATAAAAGGAGTTCGTAGTAGTACTTTCTGGCCAAATATTAATGCTGTAATTCATCTGTTCATCCGACTTAGAACCTTCAAAATCAGCATAATGATCATCATACAAGTTTCCTAATTTTTCAATGAACATTTTGTATGCTAATTTACTACTTTTAGTAATTTTAGGTGAGCACATGATACAGCAAAATTGTCTGAATAACTCGTCTACACAACTTATAGACTTGGCGCAAAGCATAGCGCAGAAAAAGTCTAAGAGTAAGTTTCGGTGGTCAGCAACTATGTTAGGTAGCTTTTTTTTTTATTTGGACTGTAATAATATTAATAAAATGTGAACAGCAAATAAATATAGGTATAACTATTCTTTTTACTGGCGACTGGTTTTGTATCAAATTGAAATAATACTGAATATATTCAGTCATATTCATTAAATTAAATGTATTATTTATTGCGTTTATTAGAGCCCACGACCAATCAACGACAAAATAATGATCTTTTAATGGTTTAACATTTATTTCAATTTCTTTTTTTACGTCTAACAAAAATTTACTTAGAGTCCAAGCGTCATGCTGGCACGATATAAATTCGGCGATTGGAATAATGTTACAGTTAACTTTTATAACACAAGCGTAATATAATATTCTTTTGTAGATATGTTCTTTATGGCAGGTCGGTATCCTTACAATGCCACCGGTTGCATCAAAATGAATTGCTTTAATTTTTTCTTGTGTTAAAAGAGAAACTTGCTCATTTCGCAATAGCACTACTTGTAGGGGTTCTGTCACAGAATATATATACCGGTTTGTTTTAGTCTGTAAACAACATTGATAATAAATATCTACCAAATCGCAATCTCGAACAAGATCATCTCTTTTGTAAAATTCTGATTTTATTTTTCTTAAAACTGCTGGTGTGGTCATGTCCTGAGTATTACCTTTTTGATATAGTTCAAGATTAGTTGAACTTACCAAATCTAAATATGTGTTGTGTGCACTCTTGTTTTCCGTAATTAATTTCATTTTCTGTCGCCGTGATCCACGATACTGCCTAAATACCTTTTCGGAAGAATGAATAATTTCGCTTTCGTTGCTTGTGGTGTAAACTCGCATTTCATTATTTTTGAATACTTCAAATTTATATTTTTGCTTGTGCAAAATGTCTTTGCACGATCCATACACTAAGATTTTTTTATTTATTTTTAGAAAGCAAATGCATAGTTTGAAAAGTTAGAACACATGGATTTTGATGTTCCTTTAATGTGCAATAAATTAACTCTCTTATTTCGCATTTGGTGAGAAATTCCAAAGTCTCGTTAAAATGAACCGAAAATTTCAAATTCCACCTTAAACTTGAATTTTTTGAAACTGTTGATAATGATAAGTTCTCGGTACTATTTATACTAATGACCGAATCGTTATTCTCAAAATTCTGAATTTCTTGCTGGTCTATGAACTCCAAAACGATGTTATTGGAATCGCAAACTTCATTTTCTTTCATAAGGAAATCAAAATTGATGTCTGTTACTGCAAGAGCATTGATATTATCAGATTTGTCTGTACTATTTACAACATCAGCTTTCGGCGACACAGAAAAATTTATATTTTCAGCTGAAAATTTAATACATTCTGTATTTTTGCACAACTCATTTACAACGTTCAACGAAGCCTGAGTGTTAATAAATGTCTTATACTTTTGCCAAGCATAGTATAAATTGGAGATATTTTGAAGGTTATGTTTGACATGCATGATGTCACACAACCTTTTCATTTCTGTTGAATCGTTCCTAGAAAACTTGAAATGTTCTGGATTTTCACTTATCCCACATAATGCTTTACAAATAGCCTCTCCTGTTATACCGTTTCTCTTCTTTTTATAATTATGCTTCTTAACAGGCGCCATTACGTATATAGCCAAAAACAATTATAAAATTCAAAAACAATTGTAACTCTAGCTTACAAAATTAGTAGTGAAAAATTAGTAAAAATAATTCAAAAATACTAGCTTAAAACTACAATATAGAAAAAAAAACTAAAACTACCAAAAATATTCAGAAAAACCAACACCAAAAATTTAACCTTAAATATAATATAAATTACAAAAGATCCCCTTTTTAAAGGGGAACACAAACAATAAAACTATTAAAAACTAAAATGCCAACACGTGCACAAAATAAAAAAAAATAAAATTGTTCACAAAATATATTAGATAATTAAGAGAGTCCGTTAGATAGCCAAGGTCGAAATAATGTAAAAATGGTTTAAAAAATGTAATCAGTAAAAAAGAATATCCAAATTAAAGCCGGGTCAAAAATTTATAAAATGCAAACTGAATTATCACAAAAAACTTTGTTTAAAATACCAAAAATCACAAATTAAATCACCACTAAACACACAAGATATCTTCGATTTTAAAAAAATAGAAAATTAATTTACAATAATAAACGAGACCTTATATCGAATTTTATTTTTAACCAGAAAAAATAGCCCTTTAAACGACATAATAAAAATAAATAAAGTAATTTATTTTTTTATTAAATTCTCGTAACAAAAGAGTTAGCCCCATCGTATCCCCAACCACTGATGATTTTTTGATAGAGTATGTCTGTAGCTAACTCTTCATATGCGTCATGTTTATCGGAAAACTCTGTGAGCTGGCCAATCATCGAAAGAGTTAACAAACCGTTCCAATTTTTTTTTTTTTGTTGTAATTATCAATTTTCGAGATCAATAACAAAAGATTTGTCTCCGCCTCGTGCCCAACCACACTAATACCTGTTTGATTTCTATATATAGTCATGTTCAACATCAGTATCAAGTAGGTCTTGGTCATCGTGTTCAAATGTGGCTAATTTTGTTTTGACGGCCATGCCATGCCTTGCGCTAATTATCCATATATGCCGAATTCACCGGAAATCTATGAAACCTTTTTGATCTTTAGTACAGTTTCGTCATCATTTTCAATATTTAATTATAATATTGAAGATTCGTATGTGCATCATATTATGCGTATATTATTAATTTCTTCTTTTAATGGA
Source organism: Tipula helvola (assembly GCA_963556165.1). Lineage (NCBI taxonomy): Eukaryota > Metazoa > Arthropoda > Insecta > Diptera > Tipulidae > Tipula > Tipula helvola. The sequence continues at coordinate 349,362,167 of OY744482.1, forward strand.
TGTTATCATTTTCCTACAATATGTTTTTTTAAATTTTCATTTCGGTCATATTTAATATTGTTTTAGTTATAACTAAATATACGTTTAACGTTTTTTTGTCCACTGTTTTACCAACACATGCATATTTTTGTTATTTCGACAAATTTTTAAATCCGCCATGTTTTGTTATTTTTCTGATTTTGTCGAAAACTTCACATTCGTTTTCTTTAGTATTGTCGTCATTGTGCAATGTGCAGCAGCGCACGATGATCGGTTGTATCTGTAGAATGTTATGTCCTAGAGTGGAGAAATTTTATTTCAATATTCGCAGAGAAATAAAAAACGCAAATCGAGATCGAGTGTCGAGATGGTTTATTTTAGTACTTTTAGTACTACTTTAGTAGTACTCAGTCAGTTGAAAATATTCCTATTGACCTCTCCTTAAATTCAGCAAACTACTACGATCGCTGTATAGAAATTGCTTACGCAAAGTTATTTATCTATGGACTTTGATACTGCTGTTAATATTCGTATGAATAATTCAGCTAATGCATCTTGCAATCGTGAAATAATGTCCATCATTTCTACCGTTCTTCAAAATTCTCCTTATGCTATGTCTTACAAGAAACTTAGAGATGTTTATCAAAATGAAGTTGAGGATGCTACACTAAATGGTCGTCCTATAAATAACATATCACTAATTTTTACTCGAAATTTACACGATGATCAACGTGTTTACAATTCTCCGACGAATTCTGATGACGTTGCATTGATTTTTGTTTCAAGTCGCGATGGTAATATAACAGCTACACTCGACTTTGCTATACATCCAGCTGATTTTCACTTTTTTTCCTAATGGACCATATGGCTGGACAACTAATATGAATCATTCTTCGGAAAATGCCACTACAATCCGAAACAAAATTACAGCACAACAATTTTATTCCCATAAAATTGCAGTCCGTTTCAACGTTTTTAATCTTTTGCATTATGGTGGGAAACTATTTCAGCAATACTTAGTTTATTGCTACGCTAGAGTTGAAGCTAATAGATTAAATTTTATACGAACTAATCAGCGATCTCTTCGTGTAGAATCTTATCAAGGTCTTTTAGATTATGTCAATAACTTAGCTCAAAATAGAAATGTTAGTGTAGGTAATTTGTATATACTGCCCTCTTCATTTACTGGCGGGCCACGGTTTATGGCAAAATTGTGTCAAGATAATATGGCAATGGTTCGCAAATTTGGTCGTCCTGATTTATTTATTACATTCACGTGTAATCCATTGTGGACAGATATTAAAGAAGAACTTAACACTTTTCAAAATCCTCCAGACCGCCCGGATATAGTTACACGAGTTTTTAATTTAAAGCTAAAAGTATTTTTAGATGATATTGTTTAAAAGCAGATATTTGGAACTGTTGTTTCGTATACGTTTATACAGTTGAACATCAAAAACGTGGATTACCACACGCACATTGTCTATTCACGCTTAAAAATGAGGATAAATTTAGAACATCCGATGCCATTGACAACATAATTTGCGCTGAAATTCCAAATCAGAATGAACAACCACGACTTTATGAAATAATTATAAAACAAAATATTCATGGTCCATGTGGAGAATTGAACAGAAATTGTGTTTGCATGGTTGATGGAAAATGTTCAAAATAATTCCCAAAAAGTTACTGCAGTGAGACTGACATTTCCGTAGATAATTATCCAAAATATAGGCGACGTCCTCCTACTAATTTAGAAAATCAACCCAGATCACGATCGAACAATTTAATTGATAACCGGTTTGTTGTTCCTTATAATCCTTTCCTGAGTCTTAAATATAACGCTCATATAAACGTTGAAATTTGCCCAACAGTCAAAGCAATACAGTATATACACAAATACATAACAAAGGTTCAAGACTGCGCAAGAATTGGAGTTGCGGTTGATTCTGCTAACAATACAAGCAATGTTATAGATTATGCTGAAATAAATCAATATCTGAATTGTCGATATATTAGTTCGCAGGAAGCTGCTTGGCATATCCAGGAGCTTCCAATTCATGGCCAATCACATAATGTTGTTTCACTATCTGTTAATTTACAAAATGAATATTTTCCACCGAAGATAATATTGTAAGGTATCAGGATATTCTATCAGGATATTCTGATACATTATGTATATAAAAACAATAAATGGCAAAAACGCTCTCGAAATTCGCACTTTGGGTGCTAACGGTAGAATCATTTCAGTTTCTAAAAAAAATTTTGAGTTGTATCATTTACGGCTACTACTTCTTAAACTGAAGGGCTCTGAGGCTACATCTTTCGATACTTTAAAAACTTTTAATAATTGTGTATTCCCAACGTTTAAAGAAGCAGCTAAGGCACGAGGCCTAATTAATGATATAGCGTTGAGTGGCATAATTGCTTATCAGAAGCTAACACTCATATATGTTGCCAAAATCGTTGCGAGCATTATTCGTTACTATACTGTGTTATTGCAATCCATCAGATCCTATTCAACTTTTTATTGATTTTAAGAACAATCTTCTGGAAGACTTTATTAATCAAGGTATGACTGAAAATAAAGATTTGGCTCATTGCGTATTTCAATTAAAAGAGCAGTGTGTGTGTGAGCAAGCGCAGGATTTGATTTATTCTTACTTTTACCACTTCCTAATGCAACAGAAATCTTAAATCGAAACATAAATTTTGCTCCTATTATAACAACAACTGAACCTAATCTGTGGGTATTACTCAACAATGATCAAAATGTCGCAGCATCAATGATATTTTCATCCTTACATAATCGAATTTCTCAAAAGTGTGTTTATTTAGATAGACCTGGTGGACGTGGAAAAACATTTTTATGCCGAGCGTTAATTCAAAAATGTATTATGTGTTGCATGGACTGTGAATGACATGTCACTCTGCGTTTTCATTGCCTCTCAATATGGATGCCGTGAAATTTCCACAACTTACTCGCAAAAAACGTGACTTTTTAGTATCTGTTGATTGCATAATTTGGGATGAAGCTCCGATGGCTTCAGGCATAGCACTTGAAATTGTGGACTAAATATTTCGCGATTTAATGAAAAATGATTTACCGTTTGGTGGAAAGGTAATGGTATTAGGAGGAGATTTTCGACAAGTGTTACCTGTTGTTAGAAGAGGAAATCGTGCGTCAATTATAAATGCGACTGTTAAAAAGTCCCAGTTGTTGCATCACTTTAATTGTATTAAGCTTAAGCACAAACATGAGAGCAATAAGTTATCCACATTGTTAAAATAATCATTACTTACTTCATCTTTATTGCCAGAAATTGCCAAGAGATGGTTCTTACGAAAGAAAATTTTTGGGAAAATCCTTCGGAAAAGTCGGAAAATTCGGAAAATCGAAAAATTATGTTTTTGTATAGGATTTGGCGCGTAGCCAACCAGATGGTAAAAACCAGATGTTTTGTAGAAGAGAAAAATTGGAAATTCTGAGTGGAAAACTCGGAAACTTCCGGAAAAACCCGAAGAAAATTGAATTTTTTTTTTCAATGAAATTTTGAATATTTTGTATGTTTTGATGACCGATTAGGCTTAATATTTTTTAATTGTATTTGAAATTGCCAGGAGATGGTTCTTACAAAAGAAATTTTTTGAAAAATCCTTTGGAAAAGTCGGAAAATTCGGCAAATCAAAAAATTATGTTTTTGTACGGGATTTGTAGGCCCAAATTTGTGTGGGAGTTTTAATCGACATTTCAGTCACTTTTCAATACATTAGTGTTGAATTCGATGAAAATTGAATGGAATGTCCACTCAACTCAATCATCTATTGAGAATAGAGTTGAGTTGTTTGATTTTTTCTATCATCAAAATCAATTTTCGTGAAGGACAAAAGTATTTGCTCGAAACGAAGTAATTTGGGGCGGGACGAAATTCGCCGGGTCAGCTAGTTTTCCCATAAATATCTCCAGTGACATTAGAGCGGAACGGATTGAAGGAGCGGAGTGGAGTAGCGGAGCGGAGCGAATCGGACAATTTTTTCCCGGAGCGGAGCAAGAGTGGAGCGAATTCCTATCCATGCGGAATGAAAGCGGAGCTGGAGCGGTATTTCTTTCGGTCCGAATAACTGATTTTTGGTAAGCCAAATCTCTTCATTGCATTAAATTCAAAATATGTATATTCTACCAAGGAGTAGTGGGACATTTAAAAGACCAAAGTATTGAAATCCACTAAAAATTAGTGACCAAAAATTTGGTTGGCCCAAAACCACTTTTCTGGAGTCTGAAAAAGCAAACAAAAAAAATTGTCCGGTCCGTCTGCATGGATGTCTGGGTGAATGGTATCTTGAGAACGGCTTAACCGATTTAGAATTTTTGTTCGTTAATCTGTTTATATGATCAAGGCTGAGAATTGAAAAGCTTTTGAAGCCTGTACGTTAAGAGGATTGGGTACCTGCCATACAAATTAACCCAAACACACCTGGTTATGTCATCAATTTTTTATAAATGCTGGTTTGAAGATTGCGTTTGGGGTTCTATTTGCGGGTTGAATTGGAGTTGAGTTGGGGTTCAATTTAAAGTGAGTATTTGAATGCATGTATGTATATGAGTATGATTTTTAAACAAATTCACACGCCTTAACCGATTTGAACCAAACTTTACACAAATATTGTATAAGATTTAAGAAAGGTCACTGTTAATAACTCATACCTCCGAATTAACCCCAAACCACCTAGTTATGTAAATATTTACCAATTTTTTATATGGACTGGTTTGAAGATTGAGTTGGGTATTGAGTTTGAAGTTGAGTTGAAAGTTAAATTAGCGGACAATTTGCGGTTTCAGTTGTAATTGAGTTGCAGTTGAGTTGGGGTTGAATTGAGCAGGAGTCAACACTTAAATTGGAAATGTGTTTATGTTAAGGGTTGAGTTGGTAGTTCGCTTAAGGTATTTTGAGTTGAGTTGATGTACGAATGTAGCTTTTTGATTCGCGTTGATTTGAGGATTGAGTTTGGCGTTAAGTTTCTATTGAGTTGGGAGTTGAGTTAATGTACGTATGTAATTTTACGGATCGTGTTTATTTGAGGGTTTAGCTAAAGGTGGAGTTGGGGTTGAGTTATGGTAGAGTTTAGGGTTGTGTTGAGTTGAGGTCGAGGTAAGAGTGTTTAGTTCAATAAGTTGAGTTGGAGTTGAGTTCGGGTTTAGTTAGCTCGCGTTGGGGTAAAGTGAGTTGTTCAGTTAGAGAATTATTTAATAGATTATTTTGGGTTAGAAAAGGATCAATTTGAAAATTGATTTGGGATAAATTTAGTGGTAAAAAAAGTTGGAAAACATTTTTTGGCAATAAAGGATGGACTGTAACAATTATCATCCACATAAAAAAAATCGTTAGTCCCGTTTTTGAGAATAATTCTTTGGCAGTTTTCTCTTCTCATACATGAATTTCCATTTACCCACGGATTATCTATTGGAACAGATTTCCTATTTTACAAATTAATATTTAAACTGATGTTGTGTTAACCGATCACCCCGACTAAATTATCGGTAAAGGGTATATCGATTTACCGGTTTTACCGTCTAATTTTTTTTACAGAATCACCGGTAAAATAAATATATTTACCAGTAAATGTTAATACAAATGTTTTGGTGAAAATTAAAAATGCTAACTGTTAATTGATTAAAAGTTGTTTTGTAACGTAGTTTTCAATTACATTAAGAAAATTGGAAGTAACCTCGGAAGAATAAGTGAGAACGGAGGATCCGTGGTTTATTGTTTTTTATTCAAAATTAAATTTTCCATTTTCCAGTATTTTACCCGATCATAAAAATTTAAGTCACCGGAACATTATATCTGTGGCAATAAGCCATAGTAACTTATGTCGACTTAAGATACAATTAAATTTTCAATATTCAACATTTTCTATCTCTCCTGTAACTCCATCAAATTTGACTTACCTAAGTCATCACGTATTGTAACTACATCCTTTGGTCACAAGGCTAGTGCACTTAAGTTAAATTTGGTGAAGTTGCAGGATAGATAAAAATGGTAAATATTGATACCTCAATTTTATTTTAAGTTGACATAAGTTGCTATGTCTTATTGCCACAGATTCCCAGTTTATTACGGAAAAAAATGGAACTAAACTCGGAAAAATTATCGAGTTAAACTCAAAAACTAATTTTTTCTACGAGTTTAATTCCTGCGACCTTATTTGGCGTAATCGATATGCTTTCTGCTGTGATTTGAAGAATGACAGTAAGAGAAAGGTTATCATTCGGAATATTTTGCACCTTTTATAATTTAAAGTAACTGTTGACAGCAAATGGATATTTGGTCCTATAATACAGAAAACTTAAATTCAAAAGAACAATAGTTTATTTATTTATTTATTTTATTTAGTCTTGGATAAAGCAAAGCTTTTCTATCCCAAATACATACATAATATCTACACAAAATTAAAATTTACTCTTAACAAATTCGAACAATAACACTTTAAATCTAGCAAAAGTTTTAACACTTCTTATCTCCATCGGAACCTGATTCCAACTTGTGAACAAATTAAACAATGGTGAGTTGTTGTAAACATTGGAATGGTTCACCGGCAGTATTATGTTGCTATTTCGAGCTGAACCAATTTTTATTTTATTGTATAAATAAACAGGAACTTGATTAATAACAACTTTATAGAGGAGTAATAATGATCTATAATAAAAAAATTGAGCCATTGTGCAACCAAATAATTCTCTAAACTTGGCAGAGATATGATCATATTTTCTCAATCCGTTGATGTATCTGGCTATGTTGTTCAAAGAAACTTGTAAAATCTCCCTCGAGTTACAATCACAGCTCAAGTAAAGAAATTCACAATACAATACATGGGGAATCACCAATGTTTTAGCTAGTAAAATTCTAACGGTTTTAGGACAAATGTTCTTATGAAGTTTCAATCCATATAATGTAGTGTTGATTTTACTACATACATTGATAATCTGTAAATCACAATAATAGTTCAATAGCAATGTAGAAATTGCACGGTAATATAACATTAAAAGGAATACCTACGTGATTTTCGTTCGTACTATTCGAAGCAAAGAGGGTAGCAAGCATTAAATAATAGTATGGCGAGATGCGAAACATCGAATCTGATCTCATTAGACGATCTAAGCAATCAATGTTCCAGTTTCTTCAAGATGCAGAATGTAATAGCGTGCATACTGCAATTCTGTCATGACACTCGATTTGGCCATAAGAAAACCGAAAGGAAAGGCGGAATGTTATAGCCGGAAAAAATAACGCACTGCATACCAAGGCATTTTCAAAGTAAAGATGTCCCTGAAGAATATAATTGTCTCCATAATAAAAATTCAGTTCCAGTGAACAGCAAATTAAAAAAATTGAATTGCCCTATAATACTAGACTTCCCATAATTATATCCCATAAATCACCAATGGTCACTACAATCACTTATACAATCAAATCAGCGTGTCGGCATAGATTTACTAACCAGCATATCGTTCGTCAAAAATATTGGATTGGAAAACAAAATCCTCGAATTATGAACCAAATCATGGTAAAGTTACCCAGAAGACCGAATAAAGTACCCCGAATTATTTGGAATAGTTGGTATTGACTTTTATCCCCCTTTCCGAATTCATCGATCCATTTTTGTTATTTCAGCCATATCGAGACCTGCATGAACCTATAAGCACGGAATCATTCTTAGGTACACTGAGAAGATCTTGAAACTATAGATAACATTATAACTGCACCAAGAATATATTTACCTTCACGATCATAATACGTACAACATGTTATAGAAATTCAAGGTGACTGGATGATGGGACACTCCTAGATTAATCATCTCACTTTTGTAATATATTTCCGCAATACATTTTACACCAAAATTTGCTTATATCACCTTAAAACCTCAACTGGCCATGAAGCAAACATTGTCATCCAGCATGTTAACACAATCTAATTAAGCGCCTGAATGAGTCAAAAAATTGCATAACCGAAAGGGTATAAATAATTAGAATTTTGTTTATAAAATACTATCGTGACAGTAATATTAACCGTCGTGACACTATATACAATTTAATATAAAGTTTGAAAAACTGTTGTAGGTATACACGTTAATCTCAAATTTTGAATATTTTGAGTTTATTCTATAAACTAGTAGATGCTTGTACTTGCGTTAAGCTACTTTTACGATTTATTGAGTATTTTCGATTCGATCATTGAATTTTACAAGTATATGTAAAATGCGATTTTATTGGTAAAAGTCTTTATTTCGCACTTTGTATACGCCCCTGATCGCGAATAATTGTGTTTGCTGAATTATTTCTATTAGATCTACGCGACTTGCAACTCAACGTAACAATTGAGCACTACAACCACACCTATCTACCCTCAAGTTTAACCATTAGGCAAGAAAGAAAATTCAAACTGCTCAGCCATTTCAGAGGCGAGAAGCAGAAGACCATAAAATAAAGCTCCATTTCACAAATAATGGATAGATTAATGGAAATTTCCACACGCTATTTTTAATACCGAGGTCTTAAAGATTATTTTAGTAATTCAATAGATACCAAATGACGGCCTAAAACATTTATAGATCGCTATTAAACGTTTATGACCGGCACCATAATATTATAATCACGCATGTCCAATAAAAACCTATTGGTTTATCTCTAAATTTACATTTTTATTTACAAGACTTATAAAAATAATTCACAATATATTTTATACCTAAGAATATACAATTTAATCTTGCCATATAATTATTGTGGTAATAAAAATTTATCGGCCAAAACGATCACGCCAACTGTAATAAAGTGTCATACGATCACACATAGCACATTCTCCTACTAGCAAATCATTTCCAATATCGATATATTCGCCACCATTGACGACACGTGGCCATTGAACTTGAACATCTGCACTCAAAGCTGAAGTTGGATTACCGGTGATAGCAAAATTGGAAAACATTCTTAGCAAACGACGACGAATAACAAATGCTTGATTTGATGGAAGTAGTGGTGGTGGAAGACTTGTAATGCTGAATAAATATGGAATTTCATCAGCGTGTACAGCACCAGGCCAGCTACCCAATAACAATAAATTCTTAATTAAATTCAATGATCCAGTAAAACTGAATACATAATAGAAAACGGGATCGGCTTGATTGGCTGCATGGATTTTCACCGTTTCATCGATTGCATGAATGAAATGACGATCGGTACAGTATTTGGACCATTCCCAACGTAAATCATCGGATAAATCTTGTCCACCCAAATAGAAATCTTTTAATTCTTGTACAATTTGATCAGCATCGGCAGTACCATGTGGCACATTAAATTCATTTGGAATCCATGCATGTTGATCGGCATTTAAAGCATCAATAGTGCCATTGTCGAGCATCTGTTCATGAATAACGAATAGACTTTCAGCGTCAGTGTAACCGTGCATATAAGGAATTTTGTTGAATTCACCGCGTGCCATTAGGTTCCGTGGTGAGTCGGTAATTACACGTGGCTCATCTGAATCCAGTGAATCCATCGAAGGGCAGAATGCAAACGAACTGAATCCACGTGGAATCTCTAATGATAGCCATCCTGGTGTTACGTTCACCAATTCCAAAGGAGTTGCTTCCCTAAGTCGTGCAACTAATTCTTCAGTTGAATCGGTTTGGATTCCAAGTTGCGCCCCAGTGTGGAAAGCCCAATGACGTGGATTTGGTTGGTAAGCCCATGGTAATAAAGCGCTTCCACTCTGTGAAATAGCTTTGTGATATAATCCATTTGCTAATGGTGATAGAACTAAGTAATGAACCAAAGCACCACCGGCACTTTGACCAAAGATTGTTATATTATCTGGATCACCTCCGAACGCCAAAATATTATCTTTAATCCATTGCAAAGCTAAGATTGAATCTTTTAATCCGAAATTTCCTGATGCGTGTCGATCCTCGGTTGATAAAAATCCAAGAATACCCAAACGATAGTTAACTGTTACAACAAGAATATCTTGTTGTATTAAATGATTTGGACCATAGATAAATGAATCTCCCGAACCGCCAGTAAATGAACCACCATGGAACCACACCATAACTGCTTTACGCCCCATAAGATTTGGTGTATACACATTCAAGAATAAACAATCTTCAGCACCTGAGTACTCGCCCAATGTCGAACTACTTGGACAAACTGAACCATGCTCAGCTGCATCTCGAACACCTTCCCATCCACTAGTTGGTACCGGGGCCCTAAATCTTAGATCACCTACTGGTGGTTCAGCATAAGGAATGCCGTTGAATGCATAGTATCGGCTAAATAATCCCGATGAAAGTTGGACACCTTGAACTGTACCATCTCTAGTTTCAATAATAGGACCCTACAGAAAAAAAAAGAGAAAATGGTTTAAAACTAATTTCAAAATATTATTTTTATAACGGAAACCTACATTAAAGCTACTTGGCTGATCGGCTAGCACAGCGCCAAGGCACAATACTCCAAAAATTAAAGTGAACATCCTACTTCACGTCTTCCACTTATTTATAATAAACAATTTCTTTCGAGACTGTTTTAATTTATATAGGCGACCGTTGGATTATTTTTTTTATTTTATTGGATTCTTATCACTGATTAACCGAAAATTATCAAGTGGTTTATTTTCAAAGTGGTTTATGGTCCTGAAGTAATAACAATTTTTATAGATTTTATATGATTGTGCAGAATAAAGGTTTTTGAAAATTTAATTACTTTTTAATTAAAATGGAATTTATACTGTTTGTGTTTTAATATTTTTATTTTTGGTGGGGAGAAGAGGTGTGTCTTTATTTTTATTCCGTATCGAAATCTGATTTTAAAATAATCGTTGCGGACTGCAAATCGTAATAATCGTTTCTGTAGTTACAACTCATTTTTATGGCTAATAACACTGATAGTGGATAATATTACGGCATGGGGTTTAATTTATATTATTTAACACAGCTTTGCGGTTAGATAACTGAAAGAGTAAAATAAGTTATTTGGATCAAGAGCTACAATATCAACGTGTGTAATCTGAATTTTACGAATGATTATTCGAGGAATTGAGATTATACATTGATCCTGTAGCTCTGTATGACGGAGATTATTTTTGACAGATTTTATGAAATTTGGCTTAAGTCCACTTTCTTACATCAACTCGGATTTTTAAGAAAATTTGCCCAAAGAAACTAGACTTATTCGTTCTAAATACTAATAAACCAATTTGATTTCATTCGCCTTATTATATGTATTCTCAAACCAAACTTCTAGAAATTTCATGGATTTTGCAGTAAGAAAGTTGTAGCCTGGAAAATTTCCATTTTAGTACAATAAGAGACCAGAAGCGCAACAATACAAGAGTAGGGTATCGGAGTTGCAGTCAAATAGCAATGTTTTGAATGCGTAGCCAAATTTGTCGATAAGTTTTCATTATTTGCCGAAAATAAGATTGCCGCGATTTAATGGCGATAAAGAAAAGTGGATAAAGTTTCGTGATATACCTTTTCGAGATTGATCAAGGAAAATAAAAATATTTCCGACATTGAAAAATTTCAGTATTTCAATGGATCGTTGGAATATCCAGCAAAAAAGGTAATTGATAAAATTGATTTTTCTGATTTTGGGTTTAAAGTAGCATGAAACGCATTAATGTCACGGTACAATGATGTTCGGTCAATTGTTGATTCGCATATAGGAGTTTTTTTCGGCATGAAATCAGTCAGGACTGAATCTGCCAGTCAACTTCAAAATTTACTTGACGAGAGTTTAATTCATTTGTATGCATTAAATAATTTGAATGAGGCATTGTCGGATGTACAGTTATAGTCCATACTGTGAAAACATAGTTAGATATTCAAACATTAAAACTGTGGGAAAACGAAGTGAAAGTGAATGAAGTTTCAACATGGGTAAAATTACAGGAATTTATACAACGGCGAATACGAATTTTAGTGGCTATTAATGGAAATCGTTTTGATGAGGTAACTAATAATAGATTCAATGTAGACTCTAATTCAAACGGCAGGTCACGTACTGTCACAAAATCATTTGCATCAATTGATGACTCGTCTCAACGAATAAAAAATTGTCATATTTGTTCGAAAGATCATGATATTAATTTATGTTTTGAATTTTTGAAATTAACCCGAAAAGAAAGATTTGAAAAGGCAACCTTTAATCTATGCATAAATTGTTTGCGATCCAACCACAGAGTAGTTTCTTGTAGAGCGCCACCTTGCTCAGTTTATAACAGGAAACACAATAAATTGTTGCATTTAGGAAATGTTCAAATTGACGCTGCTAATTAAACTGCTGGTGATAATTTGACAAGTTCTAAACAAGGTCAGGCGCAATGTTTCGTAGCCAATTCAGCTTCATCAAATAATTCGAATGTACCTCAGTCTCAAGCAGCGACTAGTACCAGGTCAGAGGGTGGTGAACAGACATATAATTATCCTGTAATTCTAGAAAAAGTCAGGTTATAATTTCAACAGGTTTAGTTCAGGTACGTGATGTCAATGGAAAATATATTTTAGGCAGGGCTCTCTTGGGCTCCGCCTCTATGTCCAATTTTATGTCGTATGAATTTAGTTCAAAGCTCGGATTTAAGTCAAATAGTGTGTCATCATGTGTCAGTGGGTTGAACAATATGCAAGTAAATATTAAGCATCAGATTGAAACAGGTATTAGATCTCGAATTAATAATTTTAGTAAGGACTTAAAGTTTTTGGTTGTTTCGGATATAGCAACAAAGTTACCTATCGAATATATCGACATTAAAAATTGGCCAATGTCTTCCAGAATTGCAGAGTTATATTATAAAATTCTAAAACAAGGTCAGTGTGAAATATCAGTAGATGTGTCCTCTCTACACAATACAGTTTTAGGATGGATTATCGGAGGTAAATGCGAAGACAATTTTAATTTCTTTTTGTCATCAATTAATTGCGACATTGATTCCGAGTGGAGTATTGAAAGAAAAATTGAAAGGTTTTGGGAAATTGAATCGCTTAATGAAAGGACTGTGTTGACACCTGAAGAACGCGAATGTGAGCGTTTGTTTGACGGGTCTCATACGCTTGATGAAAATGGTCGATATACGGTTCATTTGCCACTGAAGAAAGATGTATATCGATTGGGAGATTCACGTAATATGGTGCTGAAGCGTTCCGAATATCTAAAGTCCAAATTAATGAAGGATGTTGGTCTGAGAAATCAATATATACAATTTGTGCGAGAGTATGAATTGTTGGGACACATGGTTCCAAGTAATGAGAGGTCAAGTGTTGATTCAAGCATGTTGCCTGACTATTTTCTTCCGCATCATGCTGTGCCAGATTCGAGTACGATAAAGCTTAGAGTCGTGTTCGATGCTTCGGTGAAAACTTCGACAGGCATATCCCTAAATGATATGCTAATGGTAGAGCCTGTTATACAGCCTGAATTATGTCTGACTGTTTTAAATTTTCACTTGTACACATATGCAATGACAACAGACATATCAAAAATGTATAGACAGATAAATGTTTGTACTGAACATACTCGATTCCAACAAATAGTTTGGAGGGAAAATCCCGCAGAACCCATTCGTTCTTACAACTTGTTGACAGTGACGTACGACACATCGTCTGCGCCGTATCTTGCCACAAAGGTTTTGCAAAGATTGGCAATCGATGAAGCAAATCGCTTTCCACTCGCATCAAAAGTGGCGTTGAACAATTTTTACGTTGACGATATGTTGACAGGAAGTAATGACATTGAAGAAGCTTTAGAAATTCAGCCGGTATGCAATTACGTAAATGGGCTTCAAATAATGACAGATTATAGGAAAATATTCCTATTGAGCATCGTGAAAGAGCTTACGATTCTAGCGAGACTATTAAAACGTTAGGGATTTGTTCATCACCAAAAAGTTTGTGCTATCTTGCATTGCTAAGCTTTTCGATCATCTAGGGCTAGTAGCACCCATACTGGTCATTGCCAAAATAATTATGCAACAAATATAGGTAAATAAAATTCATTGGGACGAGGAACTACCACACCCAATCAAACAGTCTTGGGAAAGGTTTCAGTCAGAATTGACTTACATTAATGATATCAGTCTCAATCGGTGTATTGTTCCAAAGAGCGGTACTTATTTTGAGATTCATGATTTTGCCGACGCGTCACAAGTAGCGTATGGTGCCTTTTTATATTTACGAAGTTGTACGTCGGCTCCCTTGCAGGTTACCTCGATACCAAGGCTCGAACTTAACGCAGCTCTACTCTTGGCCAATCTCGCTAACAAGGTGTCTGTAAATTTCGGTATACGCATTGACAAAAATTGTGCTCTGTACCGACTCGAGTATTGTGATCGCCTGGATAAAGTTGCCGCCGTACAAGTTAAAGACTTATGTAGCCAATTGTGTGGCAATGATACAGGAGTTAACTGAAAATATGTATTGGAGGCATGTTGATAGCAAAAACAATGCTGCAGATGTATTATCAAGAGGAATCACGCCAGCGGAACTCGGAAAGTGTCAATCCTGGTTTTATGGACCATTGTATTTGACTCAATTGGAATCGTCATGGCCTAATAAATTTTTGAATAATTTGGTTGATTTGCCGGAGTTGAAACCAACTGTGGTCACATTCATATACATGTCTAAAACAAGGATATCATTGATATTCCAAAATATAGTGGATACACAAGATTACTCCGTGTGTTTACGATTTATTCAAAATATGAGAATCCAGAAAAAAACAAAAGACAATCGAAAACTTGGCCCACTAGATTGTATCGAGTTGGATAATGCAAATAAAACTCTCATCCGTCAAGTTCAGACAAATGCATTTCAAGCTGAAATCAAGAGCTTGTTAATTGACAAAAAACTATCCAACATCAGCAAGATTTTGAGTTTGAATCCGTTTCTTGATGATGAACAATTATTACGTGTAGGTGGCCGAGTCGGAAAAAGTTCATTAAGTTTTGATCAAAAGCATCAGTATTTATTACCACAACATCATTTTACCACATTGATAATATGTCATGAACACAATACGAATTTACATGCTGGAGTCTAACAAACATTGGCTGCAGTTAGACGAAAATACTGGCCGCTCAATGATAAAAATCAAACAAAGCAAATCATTCATCGATGCATTCCGTGTTTTCACGCAAAACCAAAAGGTATGAGTCAAATTATTGGAAATTTACCGAAAGGACGATTAGAAGTTTGTCGGCCGTTTTATACAACAGGTCTCGAATTTTGTGGACCTTTTTCTGTGCGATACAGAAACCAACGGAAGGACACGTACAACAACTACGTTTGTATTTTTATTTGCTTTGCAACAAAAGCAGTGCATTTCGAGATAGTAGAGGACGCAACCACTGATTCGTTTTTTGCATGTCTAAAACGCTTCTTAAACAGACGGGGTCGCAGTGGGATCATTTGGAGTGATAACGGTACCACTTTTGTAGGGGCACACAACAAAATGCTGGAAATTGCAAGAATCATCCGAAGTCAATCACAGGAAATTGCATCGTTCTGTACCACTGAAGGTGTTCAATGGAGATTCATACCTCTTCGAACTCCAAATTTCGGGGAATTATGGGAATCTAATATAAAAATTCCGAAACATCATTTAAAGCGAATCGTCGGACCCAAAATAATGACCCTGGAGCTAATGTATATACCCTTGTAGTTGAAATTGAAAGATTGATGAATTCACGCCCGCTAACCGAATTATCTTCGGATCAAAATGACTTAAAGCGTCTTACACCGGATCATTTTCTCACAGGGGCAGCTATTACATCAATAGTTGAACCAGATATTACAAACTTGCCTATCAATGGAAAATTAATGGAAACAAGTCACACAAATGGTACAACACTTCTGGAAGAGGTTCAGAACTGAGTACATCCAATCTCTCCAGAATCGAAAAAGACATAAGATAGCAAAGGATAATTTAAAGGTTGGTGAGTTCGCCGAATTATCGCCGATGAGAATTTACCATCGACGCATTGGTTAATGGGAAGAGCTACCGAAGTGTTTCCAGGATCGGATGGTAAAATGCGTTGCGCCACGGTAAAAACGAAACCAAAGAATACAAACGAGGCATAGTAAAATTGGCTCGACTACCCATTGAGGACCAAACAACATGAAGAAATCAAGAATAGTTCATCATTTTTGTTTCTAAAATCAATAGTTTCCGTTAACTCAACTTTGTAAGTACCTTTTGCCATCTGATTTTCCAAGAGTCGGGATTTCGGGAATCGCAGGTTCCTTTGGTCGCTGACATTTTAAATCCCTTGAATAGCATTTGGCAGAGCTATGCATAATCCTTCATTGATGAATTTTAGTTTTTAGTTTATTGCTCTCATTGAATTGTTAAGAGTCCTTACCCCTTCAAGGCGAGGTATATGGATAATATTAATTTTCTAATTTTAAATTTTATTTATTATTTATTTATTATTATAACGAAGTAGTTTGTAATTTTGGTATAATAAAAATATTAGCGAAGAAAAGGAATCGCATCGATTTTACGAGGAAGGAAGGACGCGTTGTTTTGTTTTCGTTTATAAAAATTAAAAAAGGGTTTATTATTTGATCATAGGTAAAATCGATGAAAAATATAGAATAC
Source organism: Tipula helvola (assembly GCA_963556165.1). Classification (NCBI taxonomy): domain Eukaryota; kingdom Metazoa; phylum Arthropoda; class Insecta; order Diptera; family Tipulidae; genus Tipula; species Tipula helvola. The sequence continues at coordinate 349,378,794 of OY744482.1, forward strand.
AAAATGCAGTCCATTATTTAAACCGAACCAGAAACGGACTGGATCCTTAAGAAGAAACAATAGTCCAGGAAGAAAAAGAAAAGAAAAGCTGAATCGTTACCTGAGGCTGAACGAAAGCGGTCCAACCCGAGGTCAATCAACCAAAAGGTACTAAATCTAACATTGCACAAAAACTAGTGCAACTGAAAGAAAAACCACTCCACCAATATATATTGTGGGCGTATCCAGTTACCCAGAAATTCAGTCACTTATGAAATCAGTTTCTGACAAAGAGTATAAGGTAACAGCGCTGAACAATAACATTTGGAAAATTAATACTCCAGACTCAGAATCTTATAGAGCCTTATCTATGAAGTTGAATGCTAGAGAGTATCAGTGGTTTACCTATGAGGACAAACAGGCTCGACCTATAAAAGTTATGGCTAGAGGTTTACATCACACTTGCAAATTTTCAGTAAAAAGGGACTCCCTGGTTTTATGATGGTATTTGATAACAAAGAGAATGTTCAATACATTTATGGTATAAAAGGGATTCTTCACATGAAGATAAAAATTGAACGACTACACGCATAATCCAATGCAAGAAATGTCAGGGATTTAATCACACCCAAAGATATTGCCGCCGGGATCCGAGATGTGTGAAATGATTAGGTAAACATATTACCCAGGCATGTTCAATTGGAAGAGATGTGCCAGCTAAGTGCATAAATTGTAAGGGTCAACATCCGGCCAATTATCGAGGTTGTGAGGTTGCTGAACAACTACAAAAATTAAGAGATAAAATACAAAATTAACCTCAATACCATGAAGTTCGAAGGATTCAAACATCAAATCATATAGATCAAAATCCACAACCAAGCAACGCAGGGCAAAGAAGAACATTTGCTCAGGTAGTGAAAGGTAAGGGTTCAACCAAATCAACATGCTCTGAAAATACCCGATAGAAAACATTACGAATAACTTGATACTTGATCAACTGAAGATCCCACAACTCAACCAGATTAAAAATGTTAAGTAAGAACACAACTTTCAGAACAGCAATCTGGAATCTGAGTGGGCTTATGCAACATATTCCAGAAATAGAAATATTTTTAAATCCAGAAAAAATCGACATTTTCCTAATATCCGAAAGCCATTTTGTTAAATCTTCGTTTTTTTAAAATCCGGTGTTATAACTTATATCATTCCATTCATCCAGCGGAAAGAGCAAGAGGTGGTTCGACATTACTAATAAAAGAAAATATAAAACACCATGTAGAAATAAAAATCGAAGAATAAATAATGCAAGTCACTACTGTTAGGAATCTCATTAAACATAAACAGCTTACTGCGACTGCAATATACTGCCCTCTGCATAACATGAAAAGGGAGGACTACATTAAACTATTTAAATCGATCGGACGTTATTTTATTATTCGAGGTGACTTTAATGCGAAAAACGCCTATTGGGGATCTAGACTTACGACGTCAAAAGGTAAAGATTATATCAAGCAATTTTTGTGATTCCCCAACATTCTGGCCCAGTGATGAAGCTAAGATACCGGACCTAATAGACGTTTATGTAGCAAGAACAGCAATTATCTAGTATCGGATCACTCACCGGTTATCATAACAGTCAGTGAAATGGTAATCCAAAGCGAAAGTGTATCCAGGCTAACAAATTCAAAAACAAACTGGGATCTCTTTCGTGAATTTATGGAGGAAAAAAACAATCTTCATGTAGTAATAAGAAATCCTCGCCAGATGGAAAACGAATTGGAACAACTCAATGAAATAATTCACTATGCTGCGTTGGCAAGCACCCCCATTATACAAAATAAGAAGACGCTTAACATAATATTCACAAGCTAGATGTGTTTGACGAACGGCCAGTAACGCTCAAAGCATTAAAATAAGAAGTGAAAAGTAATATGAATGTTAAAAAAGCTCCAAAGTATGAATTGATTACTTGCCAAATTATCAAAGCTCTACCTGACAAAGGATTTCAAAAGCTACTACACATAATCAATGCGACCTTTTGGTTAAAATATGTCCCGCATCAATGGAAAGTAGCAGAAGTAATCATGAAACCAAAACCTGATAAACCACCTTACGATAAAAAAATCATACAGGGCAATTTCTTTGCTGCCAATTATGTCAAAACTCTTTGAAAAATTATTACTAAAGAGACTTAAACCAATAATTGAGGACCGACAACTAATTCCTCCACATCAATTTGGATTCAGAGAAAAGCATTCTACAATTGATCAGGTGCATATAGAATTACAAACATAATTGAAAGAACCTTACAACGTAAAACCGTGTGCTCAAGTTTATTCCTGGACATTGCGCAAGCATTCGATAAAGTTTGGCACAGAGGCCTGGAATACAAGCTGCATAGAGATCTGCCGAGGCAATCATATACCATACTAAGATCTGATTTAGCCAATAGATATTTTCGAGTGACATATCAGGATGATTACTCTGAGCTAAAGAAAATCTTTGCTGGTGTCCCGCAGGGGAGTATCTTAGGACCAATCCTGTATTTACTATATACAAGGAATAATACCAACCACAAATGAAGGAACCATAGCCACCTTTGCAGATGACACAGCAATTATTATTATTAAGCTTTATATATCTTTACAAATATTTTGGTAATATAATTATGTTATATAAAAATGTCTAAGTTATCCATCCACAATATCGCATCGTCAGTCATCTGATAAATTTCCTCCAATCCGTCTTTAAATCTTCTAAATATGCATTCTTGATAAATGTGAGCAATATTTTGTATAGGATGTCCACAATCACAGGCAGCTGAAATTTCATGGTTGTAACGATTTAAGTCAGAATTTGTCACTCCGTGATTTGTTCTAAATCTATTGACTAAGGTCCAACGATATCTTAAATTTGTAAATCATGGGACAATTACTGTTGGATCTTCGATTAGATGCTTGTTGACAAACTCTGATTCATTGAAAAGTGCCTTCCAGTTGTTATTGATGTCATAACTGGTTAAGTCTCCCAACTCAGCAATTTTTGTCTAAAAAGGTTTTCTATACTTCAAACGGTTTTCTATTCTTCCATCGATGTCGAAATGAATAGAAAGGTTTAAATTTCTAGTAATTTTTAAATGTTCTTTGTATAATGCTAACTGTCTTCTAAGGTGAGGTGATTCAATATTGGACAATATCGGCAGCCATGGTAATGGTGTTGTTTTAATTGTACCCGAAATAATTCGCATGCAACTATTGAGTTTTGTACTTACATGATTTGTATGGACACTATGTTCCCAGACAGATTAACAATATTCAGCCGTTGAATACACCAGTGGCATTGCTGATATACGTAACCTTTTAGCGTTCGCACCCCATCGAGTTCCAGATAGTTTTTGGATAATGTTCACCCTTGATTTAATCTTTTGTCCAAGTTTTAAACAATGACGTCTAAAAGTTAAAGCTCGATCCAAAGTAACTCCCAAATACATCGGACCCTGATTAAATTTGATTAAAATTCCATCCATGTAAACATTTAACCGAGTACTCGAATGTTGATTTGATAAACGAAAAAATGCAATCGGTTTTGCTGGGGTTCGCCTTCAGACGCCAATTCTTGTAATAATCATTTAGTAAATCCAAATCCAATATCAAAGTACGCTCTGCGTCCCCCACCGCTCTGTCAGTGTAAGGAAATTGGTAAGCTAAAAAACTAAGTTTTCTGGCAATTTACGGATACCGTCGCGAAAAAATTCGGCCGGCTTGGCTGCTATCCAGTCATCGACCCATTTTTGGGCTTCTTCGTAAGAATGGAAGCGCTGGTCAGCTAGGCCATGTGTCATCGATCGGAAAAGGTGGTAATCGGAAGGAGCAATGTCTGGGATATACGGCGGGTGGGGTAAGACTTCCCATTTCAGCGTTTGTAGGTATGTTTTGACCGGCGCTGCAACATGTGGCCGAGCGTTGTCATGTTGCAAAATTACTTTGTCGTGTCTTTGCTCGTATTGTGGCCGTTTTTCTTTGAGTGCGCGGCTCAAACGCATCAATTGAGTTCGGTATAGTGCTCCTGTGATGGTTTCGTTCGATTTCAATAGCTCATAATACACCACACCCAGCTGGTCCCACCAAATACAGAGCATGAGCTTGGCGCCGTGAATATTTGGTTTGGCCGTCGATGATGATGCATGGCCGGGGTAACCATATGATTTTTTGCGCTTCGGGTTATCGTAACGGATCCACTTTTCATCACCAGTGACAATGCGATGCAAAAAACCCTTCCGTTTTTGCCGTTCGAGCAGCAGTTCGCATGCAAAAAAACGGCGCTCGACGTCTCTCGGCTTCAGCTCATACGGCACCCAATGTCCTTGCTTTTGGATCATTCCGAGGGCTTTTATACGATGGGAAATGGCTTGTTGTGTCACTCCCAATGAATCTGCGAGCTCTTGTTGAGTTTGACACGAGTCTTCATTGAGTATTGCCTCCAATTCAGCATTCTCAAACTTTTTCACTTGGCCCGGCCGCTCTTTGTCCTCAACGTCAAAATCACCACTTCTAAACCGCACAAACCATCTCTCGCACGTTGAAACCGATGGAACATGACTCGGATAAGTCTCGGAGACCAATCGATGTGCTTCAGCAGCACTTTTCTTCAAATTAAAGAAGTAAATTAAAACTTCCCGCAAATGCTGTTTTGTTGGCACGAAACTCGACATATTGAGAGCTCAAAAAAACTATGAATTTGACACTGCGACAAATTGACACATACTGAAAATTAAAGCTATAAGACGTAGCTTTGACATGAACATAGTCACAGTACTGCCTGATGCGTATAGCGTTAGTAACGCCATCTGTTATCAATCCCGCATTTTCAATTTGTACCCCTGATACATTGAACAAAACAGGAGCAAGAACTGAACCTTGAGGCAATCCATTATTCACAAATCGAATTCTACTTTTCTAATTTCCCAAATGTACAACAAATTTTCGATTCGATAACAGAGCAGAGATCATGTTTAAAGTTTTTGAACATTTTAATATCTTACTTAATTTCAAAATCAATCCTTTCTTCCATATCGTATCATATGCTGCACTTAGATCCACGAACGCAACACCCGTTTGTAATTTGTCTTGGAATCCTGTTTCAATATGTGTAACTAAAGACAAAACTTGATCACAACAGTTTCTTCCTGGACGAAAACCGGCTTGATAATTGGGAATATTTTCTTCAAGTGTTGGAAAAATTCTGTTATAAATAATTTTTTCGAAAATTTTATAACCAATGCACAGCAAAGATATCGGTCTATAATTTTCAAGTAGATGTTTGTCCTTTCCAGGCTTTAAAATGGCACGAACTTTTGATAAATTCCAAATCGGAGGAATATTGCCACTATGATAACAATCAGAATAAAATTTCGCCAACCAATTTAAGGCGTTGTTTGATAAATTAATAAAAGATTCTAATTGCATCTAAAGATACTGACAAAGACAATGGAGAATCCGTAATTAACTTCTTTGATCTTCTCCATTTATTTTTAACTTTTCGAATTTTATCTTTGGGTATACGAAATTTTGAGTTTTTGACTAATCTTGACGCAACATCCTTCGGATGTACTGTTGTAATGTTAACCCCATTCTTATTACTAGAGTAACCACTTTTCTTTAATAAATCCCATGCTTTTCTGCTTGAACGTGAAAAATCCATTGTTTCAACTAAATGTATCCATTTCGCAGTACACTCCTGATTTAATTCATTGATTAATTCATCTGTACATTCTCTAGATTCGTTCTCTTGATACAACATCGATAATCTTTCACATTCATCGAACCAATTTGGAATGTATGTTCTTCGAAACACTTTTGGAATAAATCGTTTGGCCGTCGCTATTAGGAGTCCCACAAATCTATTATAATTTTCAACAACCGGAGGAATCCATCTGATGTTCGAATCTATCGCTTTGGAAAATTCTGTCCAATTACCTTTTTTAAAGTTCCATCTCGGTTTCGGCAATAATTTTATTATTGGAATTTTTATTCCGACTTCACATCGAAAACACATCGATGTTGACTTCTTGGAAATTTATTACTTACAGTCCTTACAGCAGATAAGATATTGAACGAATCATCTGTTGAAAAAAAACATAGATCCGGGTTATATCCTCTGTTCCATCTACCAGAATGAAATGTTGATTTATCTTTAGCATCAAATAATAAGTGTAAACGGTTTCTGTTTGCCCAATCAAGTATAAATTCTCCATTCAAATCATCTTGGTTGTAACCCCACAGGCAATGATGACTATTGAAATCGCCTATATATACTGCGGGATGATTAAATACCGGCAATGGTGTAGACCAAGAAGAGCCAGGAGGTTTATAAACATTTAAAATTTTCACGTCGTTCAATTTGATAACCAGAATTTCAACATTATTGATGTTTAAGTTTGTCGCAATTCCATAATATTCACGATGAATAGAATCAATGCACGAAAATTCATTTATTAATCCGCAATTCAAAAATTAAAGATCATCTTTCATATGGGTTTCCTGTAGGAGCAAACCATCATATTTATTGGTGTGAAGAAATCTTGACAAATATTCAACTTTCGCCTTCGTTAATCCTTCAACGTTTAATTGATATTTTTTAATAACAGCGCCAACGGTATGCCATTATGGTTGATAGTCTTCTTCTTCAACTTCAATATCAATATTTGTTTCACCTGGAGGTTCAGAATTGAACAGGTTCGGTGTATACTTTTCTAATATTTCGTTATCCATAACAGATACCGGTGGACCTCACAGGTTATTAGAACTACATAGGCATTTGATAAAAAAACTAACGTTTAATTTAAAAAATTACACAAATCAAAAAAAAAAAAAATTACGGAAGAAAATAAATATTCAACCGTTTTTTTTTTGACAGTACGCCTACAGCAATTATGGCGATTGGAAGGAATGTCCCAGACATAACGAGCGAACTCATATAGGTAAATAAATTTAAAAGATGAACACTAATTAATAATTTTAACACGTTTTTCAACATTTCCGGACAATCAGTTAACATTTTTGGAGTCATTTTTGTTAAAGTCCGAACTATTGATGGCGATGTAACAAAAAATTTGGAAAAATTTGGATTACTGACAATTATTAGCAGAGATTGGTTGGATGAAATTGTGCCTGCCTGGCGGAATAATTTTAGTACTAATCCGGAAGTTGTTAAATTATTAAGTAATGAACAATCAGCTATTGGTGAAGAAATTAAATCTAAATTTTTAAATATACTATGTGAAAGCTTAGTTAATCTAATCGAAGGTTTTATCGCGGAAATAATTTTAAATGAAAATTGTACCCCGTATTCAGTGCCTTATCGTCTCAAAGAATAAGTCGAACAGGAATTAGATCGTTTGGTTAAAGAGAATGTTTTAGTCCCCGTTTGTTATAGTCGTTGTTTTTGTTTGAAAAATGGATTTGCTACAACGGAGAATTACCCTCTTAAGTTAATAAGTCTTCTGGTTTTGGATCTAACGGGAGTGTGTTCTTTAATCGTGATCAACCGCTAAAATTTCATATTTGATTTAACTATCCAAATATAGATTATTCGAAAAGTGACTTACATAAATTTTAGGATTTCATTTAACATTTATTACCATTAGAGTATACATTAATAAATTATTGGTCCACAAAAGCTGGAAATAAGGAATTCAAATAAAATTGTTTGTTTACGCGCTACTTAAAGCTTCAACTCCAGGCAACATTTTTCTTTCGAGTAATTCGAGTGAGACACCACCACCGGTCGAGACATGAGACACTTTTGATTCAGTGCCCCATTTGGCACAGCATGAAGCTGTGTCACCTCCACCAATAATGGAAACGGTACCACTACCTGTTACCTTAACAATTTCATCCATAATAGATTTTGTACCATTCGCAAAATTTGTACGTTCGAAAACACCTGGAAGTCCATTCCATACAATAATTTTGGCCCGTTCTATATAATTAGGCTCTCTTACTTCTGCATCTTCGGTGAATTTATTTCCAGTAATAAAATCGGAAGGCAAGTGAAGCTGAACATTATTATGCTTTGCTTTGTCAACAAGTTTCTGCACAATCTTTGAACCCTCAGCATCAAACAGTGAAGCCAATTTCCATATTATATAAAACTTTTAAGAACGTTAATGCCATTCCGCCGCCAATAATCATCTCGTTAACCTGATAGATTATCGATGAGTTGGATTTTGTCGGACACTTTGGCTCCAACCAAAATTGCCAAGAATGGACGTGGTGGATTGTCCAAAGCTTGTGAAAAGTATTTAAATTTTTTACCCCGCAAAAGACCGGCTGCACGGGTTTCAAAATGGAACTGTGAGCTCGATAGACATCACCCAATTTTCGTAAATTTTCCCAGAATACTTTAACTTTAGATGGATCCGCTTTGATTATTTTCCCACTTTCATCAACGCCTTCACCCTCTTCTTCGATAAAGAAACGAAGATTTTTCAATAAAATAATTGAACCGGACGTTGGATCACGACAAGCCTTTTCAACTTCGTTGCCAACGCAATCTTTTAAAAATTGAATATCTCGCTTAAGTAATTTTTTTAATTCATCAGCTACTAGTTTCATCGGATATTTTAGATTTTTATGGCCATCTGGCCGGCCTAAATGTGACATCAAAACAGTTGATTTGGCACCTTGGCACGAACACTAAGTCGAATTTTAAATTTAACTACATGCGTTTGTATGGATTAGTACACACATAGGCCTATATGTGAAACTCATTAATATGAAATTTCAGCGGTTCAGCTTGATTAATGTACAGCATAGAATATCGAGGTCAGATTTTACTCAATGAAAGAAAATTTTGATTTAGCACAAACTGCTGAGAGCAAAATTTTCAAAAGTCGAAAAAATTATTAACAAGTCATAATGTGCTAGAACTTATTGACCCAGAAAAAGCCCACAGTAATAACCGCGCAAATGCTAGTCCATATAGCGTTGCGGATGTGTCCTCGCTCATACAGTGAATGATTTTGAAAAACCAATCGATTTTGCGTCTAGTAAAAAATTTAAAAATTATTTAATTGGTAAATTGTATAATCTGTACTGTCCATCAGAGTTTGCAAGAGATTTTTAACCCTCGTAAAGGTACTTCAAACGAAGCCATCCCTCGCTTACAAAGCTGGGCAATATATTTATCCATGTTTCACTACGAAATAATTTTTTTATTCTTTATTATTTTTCAGTCGATTTTGATAAAATTAGAGAGGCAATATTTAAAGATCCAATTTTGTCATTGGTTTGTGAAGCTTGTTTGAATGGTTGATCATCAAATGCACCACACCACTTACAGTATTATAAAAATAAATCTAGTCAGTTCAGTATTGAAAATAAATGCTTATATTTTTGTGGTATAGAGTTTGGTGCCGTATACATCGTCAAGTAATGGATTTTATTCATGGTGAGTGAAAGCCATCATGGAATTGTGAAAACGAAGATGATTGCTCGTTCCTGTATGTAATGGTGGAAGAAAATTGACGAAGAAACTGAAAACTATGTACAAACATGTTATATTTGCTAAGTCCCTCAAAATATTAATGAAATTGGCCTGAATCGAAATATCCGTTTCCGAGTTCATATACAGGGTGAGGAAAAGTATAGAAACCCCTAAAAATCTAGCGGAGTTCAGTAAAAAAAATGAGCGAGGTTTATTCTTAGGTAGTTTTCAACAAGGAATTTAATGGTGAGGCTGGTTGTGATCTTGACGTTGATATTCAAGGTCATTTTGAGGTCAAGTTCATTTTTTTAAATTAGAATCCCTATTTTTCATGACAGAATCGAAAAGAGCGATCAATTGTAAGTCCGGATATGTATTTTCCATAACCTCCCAAGATCATCTGTATGACATTTTGCGAGATCCAAGTATGGAAACTCCTAAAAATCTCGCGGAGTTCGAACAAAAAAAAAATGAGCAAGGTTTATTTCTTAGTTTATTCGTAATTTTCAACAAGGAATTTAATGGTGAACTTGGTTGTGACCTTGACCTTCACCTTCAAGGTCATTTTGAGGTCAAGGTCTTTTTTTAAATTGGAACCCTCATTTTAGATGACAGAATCGAAAAGAGCGGAAATTTTAATTCAAGTCTGTATTGAGGACTGGGGTCAACGTAACCTCTACGGGTTAAATGAGGGCTCCAATTTAAAAAAAGACCTTGACCTCAAAATGACCTTGAAAATAAAGGTCAAGGTCACAACCAAGCTCACCATTAAATTCCTTGTTGAAAATTACCTAAGGATAAACCTGTAATAATATTGTGAATGCATCTTAAGCCTCATGTGACATTTGTAAAGTGAGCTACTGTTAAAAATGTCATTGACAGTGCAGTGGAGTATCAACCTTCATACAACCAACATTGACAAATTTTAGTAAAATAAAGAACATTGTTATTAACGTTAAACTCGTTGTGTTGTATTATTTCTACAGCTTATTACAAAACCTTGCTCAGTTTTTTTGACCGAACTCCGCGAGATTTTTAGGGGTTTCCAAAATTCCCACAGATGACCTTGTGAGGTCATCGAAAATACATATTCGGACGTCCAATTTAAAAAAATGACCTTGACCTCAAAATGACCTTGAATATGTAGGTCAAGGTCACAACCAGCCTCACCATTAAATTCTTTGTTGAACTTGCTCATTTTGTTTTTAACCAAACTCCGCGAGATTTTTAGGAGTTTCCATACTTTTTCCTCACCCTCTAGATTTTTTTGATTTCGCGGGAAAAAATGTCTCTTATTTCTTGATAGTTTCTAATGCATTTCAATGTCATAAGAGTATATCCTAAAACAGCTGAAAACATAATCAAAATAATCTTAGGAATTTGTGCTATTTTTGGGCTTCCAACAGAAATAGTTAGTAATAACGATTCAAAGCGTAAAATTCAACCAATTCTGCCAATATCACTCTATATAATTATCACGTTCACACCTTACTATCTCCCCAGTCGAATAGGTTGGCTGAGTGTTTCGTCAAAATAACAAAAGCTGTTTTAAAATAAATTAATCGAAGCAAAAGAGTCTTTCGAAATGAAAATTTAGAATTGTTTACTTGAAAATCGCAACACACTCCCAATTCAAGGTTGTTTACGTATAAACCTCGAACATTAGTCGGTTCATTAAAACAATCTACCAGGAATAATAATAACAATTTAGCAACCGAGAAAAATAAGTTAGTTTCTCAAAAACTAACAATCAAAACTGGGTCAAAACAACAATAAGTGGGTATGTTGGTGGAAACGTATTATATACAAATAATATAAAATCATCCAATAAATGGATTCCATAGCAAAATTTGTAGAAGTTATTAGTCCTTTAGCGTATTTAGTTGAAATGTGTACAAACATTCGGTTTGTCCACGAAAATCAGTCAAAAAACAATAAACTTGGCGAGATTCATCATCCTACATAGAGACAAAATGTAGAAAATTTAGAGACAAAATGTTGAACTGAAGACAATAGTCAAATAATTAGAAGATCAGGCCGAACAAAAAGAAATCCTGATAGGTTTGATCCTTATCAAACATTAAAATCTATTGCAGTAAGTCCTCGACTTACGTGATTAATTCGTTCCGAAGGTTTTCGCGTAAGTCGAACAAACCTCAAAACCCATTTTTTGTAAATCACGTAAAATTACGAATTCACGTAAGTCGAATTCGCTTATGCGGAGGACTTACTGTATATTATAAGGTAATTTAAGTACGTAATTTAAATAAACAACATAGTCAGCTTAATTATTATTATTATCATTCATTCCCGCTGCGCACAACCCGGCACTTCTTATAAAATATCTGCTTAACCGGATGTTTATTAGTTTCCTCCATAACTGTTTCTGACATCGGAGTAAGCTCTTCACGATGGATGACTGTTACTCGCCTTACTGTGGCATCCGCACCTTTGAATTCAAGTGGCAGCTCGGTGTTATCGCTATTTAATACTCCGCGTCCAAGATCCAACACGAAGCCAAATGACACATTTTCTCCTATCAACACCGCCCTTGATTGTTGGTACCGCCTGCTCGATGTTCCCGTTGGTAACTAAACCCATTTGACGCCTAAATAATGACGATCTGGTGATGGTCCGTGCAGTCTCGTTCATCATAAAGCACAAGCAATGATTTCTGCAAAAGTTGCCTTAGGTGACAACATCACCGCTATGCGTGTATGGATCTTAAATCTCTCTGGATCTCGAATACCGATGAAAATTCCTGAAGTGATTTTGCTCCCTTTTGATAGCGGTCTTTCAATAGATTTCCCGCTTATAGTCGCTGCTGTACTACCGATCCCGCGCCTTCATAATTTCAAGATAGCTGTTGCGATTTTTTTTCGGAATTATTTGTAAGGCCTCCGCTGCTTCACTTGTAAAGGCCACTATTAGAGCTGCAACAAGATGTTGACCGTTCCACTAATTATAATTGGTCGCCGTTTCAAATTGAAATTTGAAAATGCTGAAAGATGTTGTTCCGTTGAATGATGGTGGCTTTAACTTGATCACGTGACCGGTCTGAACCACTTGAGCCGTTGTTCCACTTTATGGCCACAAGTAGTCGCACTTGTAAAGCATTTTTTCTATCATAAATGGGCAAACTCCGTTTCTCAAATTCATTCTTTAACTCTGGAAATTTTAATACGGAGAGAATCATTTTATTTGTTTTATTGTTCACAATCACATCGCTGTCACCAATTGTTACGGTTTTGGCTTGCCGATCAAGGTTCGACCCACTGTATTGTGAATTAAACAAACCAAAGGACAAGGACTTAATACGTTTCGTGATTCATAAATGCTTCAAATATTATAAGAATAAACCGAGAATATAAAATCAGTATTAATAGGGACACTGCTGAAAGTAGTAGTCGACTATTGTGGCCCGTTTCAAGTAGCAGCAACAAAGCGTTGTGGATGTCTACTTATTTGTTTGCTTAACAAAGAAAGCGGCACGGCACATGTGGAAATTGGAAGTACTGGAAATGGGAAAATTATCAACAGAACACTTTATTGGAGCACTCCAACAGCTCATGGCTCGTCTTAGTACTTGCAAAGTGACAATGGGGAGAATTTTTTTACCTTGGTGAACTACATGAATTCTTAACAAAGGCCAATAATTAAATATATTTCTTCATTTTAAGATCTCAGATAGAATGGCATTTCATCCCCGTTGGTGCCCTACACGTGGGAGAACTTTTGGAGGTATGTGTATAGAACAAGCAGAGGAAATAAATCCGTTGATGCCAGCCCATTTCATAATCGGCAAAGCGTTGATCGATCTACCGTGAGAGTGATCGTATTCTCATTAACTCTAGTGAGACAAATCTGTCAGTTATCTAACAGTGAATAAAACTAGAATCGATTGTATTTGAATTTACATTGAATGATTCATCCGTAATGATCATTCAAAGCAAAAGCAACACGTGTAAACCTGCCTAAATGTATCCAAGTTTGGCTTTCACAAACCAGTTTTCTTAGCTAAATTTACTTTTTTATTTAAAGGACTTATAAAAATATTTCACAATAATATTTTTAATGTAATCTTGCGCAAATCGTTATAAAGAAAAAAATTATCTGGCAAAACGATAACGCCAACTGTAGTAAAGTGATGTACGTTCACACATAGCACATTGTCCGGGCACTAAATAATAACCAATATCAATATGTTCACCTCCATTGATGACACAAGGCCATTCGACTTGAACGTCTGCACTCAAAGTGGAAGTTGGATTACCCGTTTTGGCAAAATTGGACCACATTCTTAGCAAACGGCGACGAACAACGAATGCATGATTTGATGGAAGTAGTGGTGGTGGAAGACTTGTAATGCTGAATAAATATGCAATTTCATCGGCGTGTACAGCACCTGGAAAACCATGTAATAATAAAAATGTCTTTAATAAATTCAATGATCCAGTAAAACTGAACACGTAATAGTAAACGGGATCATCTTGTTGGGCTGCATGTGTTTTCACGGTTTCATCGATTGCATGTATAAAATGACGATCGGTACAGAATTTTGTCCATCGCCAGCGAAGATCCTCGGATAATTCTTGGCCCCCCAAATAGAAATCTTTAATTTCTTGTACAATCTGATCGGCTTCAGCTGAACCATGTGGTATATTAAGTTCATTTGGAATCCATGCATGTTGGTTGGCATTTAAAGCATCAATGGTATCCTTGCCGAGAATATTTTCATGCATCAAAAAAAGACTTTCAGCATCGGTGTAACCAAGCATGAATGGAACTCTGTTGAATTCACCGCGTGCCATTAGATTACGCGGGGAGTCGGTAATTACACGTGGTTCATCTGATTCCGGCGAATCAATTGATGGGGCGAATGCAAATGAACTGAATCCACGGGGAATTTTCAAATCCAGAATCCATCCAGATGTAGAACGAGTAATATCAATTGTACTCGCTTCTCTAAGCCGTGCAACTAATTCTTCAGTTGAATTGGTTTGGATGCCTAATTTTTCACCAAAGTGGAAAGCCCAATATCGTGGATTTGGTTGAAAGGCCCATGGCACTAAAGCGGTTCCACTCTGTGCAATAGCTTTATTGTATAGTCCTTTGGCCAATGGTGATAGGACTAGATAATGGACCAAAGCACCACCGGCGCTTTGACCAAAGATTGTTATATTATCTGGATCACCTCCGAACGCCAAAATATTATCTTTAATCCATTGCAAAGCTAAGATTAAATCTTTTATAGCGAAATTTCCAGATGCGTGCCTATCTTCGGTCGACAAAAATCCAAGAATACCCACACGGTAATTAATTGATACAATCAGTATATCTTGTTGTATTAAATGATCTGGTCCATATATCAGTGAGTCTGCTGAGCCAAACATGAATGCACCGCCATAAATCCATACCATAACTGCTTTACGCCCGAAAAGATTTGGTGTGTACACGTTCAAGAATAAACAATCTTCATTACCTGAGTAAACGCCCAAAATTACACTTGGACACGCTGAACCATGTGCAGCTGCATTTCGAATACCCTCCCAGCCACGATGTGGTACTGGAGCTTTAAATCTTAGATAACCTACCGGTGGTTCTGCATATGGAATCCCCTTGAATGCATAATATCGGCTAAACAAACCCGTTGCAACTTGTGCACCTTGCAGAGTTCCACTAGTAGTTTGAACGATTGGGCTCTAGAAAAAAAAAAACGCAACTATAAAATATTTTCCCACTCAGGTAATTAATTATTACCGTAAACTTACCCTAAAACTATATGGAAGCTCGAGTAAAAGAGCGCTAAGACCTAATAATCGAAAAATGTACGTAAACATCTTGATTCACGTCTTTCACTTGATTGAAAACAATTTTTGTGTGAACCAGTTTATTTTATATTCGCGATCTTTAGTTTTATCAGCAGCAATTATGAATTGATGTATTTTAAACAAGTAGTTTACAGCTCCGAGAGAATAATAAAATTTGGATGGGAACGTGAGATTATGCGGAATTTCTTTTGTACTGCTTGATGTTACTATATAAATTGTACGTGTTAATGAATTTGTTTTGAAAAAATTGAGTTTCTCTACATGCATTGGGGAAATAATTGCTACTGATATAATCCGGGGGGCACGATTGCTACTCGTGTACAAACTAACTTTATTATACAAGGTAAAACCATTGAAATGTACAGTTGGTTCTCGGATAACCTTAATTCCCTATACAATTGCAATCTTCCATTTCTTTGTTGAAAGCCTTGTTTAAATAGGCAATGGAAAACTGACTGGCATTAAGTGCAATTTGGTACATCAATTGCAGGTCCATCGCAATCGGACTAAATTACTTCAGATTTAGAGCCCAGAATTTGTAGGCGCTAGAACGTTGTAGTAAATCAAGCAGCAAACAGTATTGCAATTCTCTAACATGTAATAAACCGTCAGGTAATCAGCCAAACTCGAGGCTTCGGTATAATTTAGATTGTAAGATTTGAAATATATAAAAAACCAAACGTGATAATATTAAGGTTTGAATTAGTGTGCCCCCGATGAAGTAATCCTGAACAATTTTGTTTTTATTAATTTACGGGCAGCACTGTTATCATATAGGTGCAATAAAACCATATTTTATTAGGTATATTTACATTTTTATTTACGAGTCTTATAAAAAAAATTAAAACGTTATCTAAAACAATTTAATCTTGCCAGAAATGCAATAAAAAAAATTATCGGGCAAAACGATCACGCCAACTATAGTAAAGTGATGTTCGTTCACAGGTAGCACATTGTCCGGGCACCAAATCATTTCCAATATCGATATATTCGCCACCATTGACAACACGTGGCCATTCGACTTGAACGTCTGCAGTAAAAACGGCAGTTGGATTACCGGTAGCGGCAAAATTGGTCCACATTCTTACCATACGGCGTCGGGTAACGAATGCTTGATTCGATGGCAGTAGTGGTGGTGGTATAGATGTCAATCTAAGCAAATATGCCATGTCATCACCATGTACAGCACCTGGAAGACTACCTAAAAGTAATATGGTTTTCATTAAATTCAATGCTCCGGTGAAACTGAACACATAATAGTAAACGGGATCATCTTGTTGTGCTGCATGTGTTTTCACGGTTTCATCGATTCCATGTATAAAATGACGATCGGTACAGAATTTTGTCCATTCCCAACGAAGATCATCAGATAATTCTTGTCCCCCCAAATATAAATCTTTAATTTCTTGTACAATCGTATCAGCATCAGCTGAACCATGTGGTACATTGAATTCATTTGGAACCCATGCATGTTGGTTGGCATTTAAAGCATCAATGGTGTCATTGGCGAGAGTATTTTCGTGCATAATGAAAAGACTTTCAGCGTCGGTGTAACCAAGCATGAATGGAACTTTGTTGAATTCACCGCGTGCCATAAGGTTACGCGGGGAGTCGGTAATTACACGTGGTTCATCTGAATCTGCTGAATCAATTGATGGAACAAATGCAAATGAACTGAACCCACGGGGTACTTCCAATTCAAGAAGCCATCCAGGTGTTGCGTTTACAATGTCCATTGCACTCGCTTCTCTAAGCCGTGCAACTAACTCTTCCGTTGAATCGGTTTGGATTCCTAATTTTTCACCAACGTAGAAAGCCCAATGTCGTGGATTTGGTTGGAAGGCCCATGGTACTAAAGCGGTTCCACTCTGTGCAATAGCTTTGTGATATAATCCATCCGCTAATGGTGATAACATAATATAATGAACCAAAGCACCACCGGCACTTACACCAAAGATTGTTATATTATCGGGATCACCTCCGAACGCCAAAATATTATCTTTAATCCATTGCAAAGCTAAGATTGAATCTTTTATAGCGAAATTTCCAGATGCGTGTCTATCCTCGGTTGATAAAAATCCAAGAATACCCAAACGATAATTGAATGATACAACCAGTACATCTTGTTGTATTAAATGATCTGGACCAATGTCTCCTGACCCAAGAACGAATGCACCGCCATGAATCCATACCATAACAGGTTTACGACCCAAAATATTTGTTGTATACACGTTCAAGAATAAACAATCTTCATTGCCTGAGTAATCACCCAAAATTGCACTACTTGGACATCCTGATCCAACATCAGCTGCATTTCGAATACCTTCCCATCCATGATGTGGTACTGGACCTTTAAATCTTAGCTCACCTACTGGAGGTTCAGCGAACGGAATTCCATTGAATGCGTAATATCTGGTAAATAACCCCGAAGAAAGTTGCACACCTTCCAAAGTTCCACTAGTAGTTTGGACGATTGGACCCTAGAAATAAAAATTGAAACACCATAAAATATTTTACAAATTAATTCATTCGTATCGTACACTTACATTAAAATTACTTGGCTGGTCGGCTAGAACAGCGCCAAGACACAATAATACAAAAACGAACGTGAACATCTTGATTCACGCCTTTCACTTGAACTAAAACAATTTTCCAGGGAACCGGCTTATTTTATATTCGCGATCTTTAATTTTATTGAACTCTTATCAGCATTATGAAGTGGTTTATTTTGAACATGGTTTATAGCTCCGTAAAAATATAAATTTTTTATAGGAACTTTTTTTATTTGAATGATTCTGCAGAAATTCAGTTGCAATCTACTTCTTGATAATAGTTGTAGTACTGTTAAAATTGTAGGTATGTGGTAATAGATTTTAGTGGGAAAGGAGAAGGAATAAACCTTGTGAAAATAGCATTTAATACATTTTTTGAACTTAGAACTCATTTTTATGGGTCTACTGTTAACTGATAAGTGACGTTGTGCGGCATAATTTTTATAACCTGATAGTACTTAAGCAACGATAATAAATTGAATTTTAGGTGCGAATGCTACTGAGATAATACTTATATGTGCATGCAAATATAGTTAGGTTTTTTGAGGAGTTTTCAGTAAATCTGTTATTTAACAAATTTACTTAGCTTTTCAGAGTGCAGAAGGGAACTACTGAAATATCAAGTTTGTACTTAGTTGACCAATTGAACGTTGAAACGATATTTCTCACACATTTCATAAAATCCGGCAAGGCATTTGTTTAATTATCATGAGCTTTTTTATGCTCTCTTTTGGTATACACTACTTTAATACCTACTTTATTGACCATTATATGTCCATGACTAGGACAGCCTAGGTTATGATAGGGTGACTGCCCCAACGGACCGGTATAGACCACTAAGGACTGCTCCTAAAATGTCCATCTGCCTTGCACTAGACAGGGACAGGTGCAGGGTAAGTATGGAGTACAGTTTCTTCTTCCTCTACATCCTCGCAGTTTCTACAGTAATCATTCGATGAGAATCCAAGTCTCCGCACATGCTCACCTATGAGACAGTGTCCTGTAAAAACCCTCACGGCCATATTAATATGGTGACACCGAAGTGTGAACAGCTGTCCAATTCTCACCTGATCAAGTTTTGGCCAAATCTACTTAGTTCAACATTTACCTTACTTGAAAAATCTAGGAGTATGAGATAAAAAAGAACCTCCAGTGCCTGAGTGAACCACTAATTCACAAGGTAGAAGTTCCTTGAATTATCATTAGCAACTTTTGGTTAGTTATACTGTTTAAGGCTGCCCACCAAACAACAATCGCATATAATTGTATGGGCCTTATCGCTGAGGTATATACCCGATATACGATGTGTGGTTCAAGACCTCATCTTTTTCCAAGAACGTGTTTACAGGAGTACGACACCATAGCAGCTTTCTTTACCCTTTCTAAAATATTAGGCTTCCAGCTAAGTTTACTGTCCAAAATAACACCCAAGTATTTCGCTTTATCAGTAAAAGTCAAGCTAAAACCATTTAAAGTAAGAGGTTCTTTCTGAGGAACTTTGTATTTCCTGGAGAATAACACGACCTCAGTTTTACGTGGATTAATATTTAGTCCACAACTGCTGTCCCATTCAGAAAAAAACCAAGCGCGCTTTGGATGCGTTCTCTTAAGGTACAATGATACTTACCATTTATATACCAATAGCAACATTATCCGCATAAGCAGCCACTCTAAATACTTGTCCTCCAGGTTCAGTAATAGGTCATAATTGACCAAGTTCCAGAGAAGGAAGGATAAGACCCATATACCAATGCCAATGGACCCTATGCCAATGGAAGACCCACCAAACTTAGCTTTCACGATTTGATTTATCCAGCCAACGTGCGATTCATCCACACCCAGACTCGATTAAGCTCGCGTTATTGCCACCGGTTTAACTTAGCTGAAGATACCCTCTGCAGAAAGGTTACCAAGGAGAATTCTTTAAACTCTAGGGATTTCTCAATAGGGAAAATAAGGGAGTGTAGTGCGAACCGATCTCTCTTTACAGTATTCATGTTAAGATTTCGACTTCCTATCTGTCTCAACAGAGCCTCTAAAATGAGCTTCTATTTGTCTTTCCAGTATATCTAATAGAAAACAACAAAAGCTTATAGGTCTAAAGTCTTTGGGATGGCAATGAGAGATTTTTCCCGCCTTATGTATAACAATTACGTTTACTTCAGTCCATTTCCTGGGAATGTGTGAAAGTTCCAGGTTGCCTCTGAAGATAACTTCCAGCCAAGGTAGAGCCAAGTTAATAGCTTGCTGGCTGGATGTCCACAGGAATAATGCCATCAGGTTCAGCCGAATTGTATGGCTGAAAGCTGTTAATTGCCTACACTATCTTCCTCCTGCGCTTATTATTCGACTTTAAATGCCTGAACCCATAATAGCACTCGGCGTTTTAGGCACAAGCTCGGAGTACTCCGAAAAGTGGGTTATCAGTAGTAACTCCAAAGATGCAGCACTGGTTTTAGTCCCAACACCATCCGGTCGCTGAAGATGGCTCGAGATGATAGGACTTTGCGTAGCCTCGCAGCCTCTGAGGACTTCTACGTTTCACCACAGTAGAGCCTCCAGGCACTTATTTTAACACTTCTTGTTTCATACTTGTATGATCTGAGGACTTCCTTATGGCAGTGCCAATACACAACAGTTTTTGTTTTCTTAGCTTTTCTGAAAAGTCTTTTGTATTTTTAACGAGAACTTTGGAGCTGTTTCGACCACAAAGATGGCCGAATGTTTACTCAAAGGCCTACTCAGGGGAGACGCTCCCAAAATAACTACATGAAAAGCATCAGATAGTGTCTAGATAGAGGAGGCTCTGGAATCAATACTGGCAATGAATTACCTAGAATGGTTCAGTTGGTTTTCCTCTTATTTCTAAAACTGGTTCTATTTGTGGCTTCTATAACCAATTTATGCTGGAGATATAGCATTGATTAGAACATGAATGTTCATTAAACACTTTTCAATTCACCAAATTGACCTTAACAAAATCTGAGACAATGAGTTATATCTAGTACCTCTTGTCTCCGCCTATATGCACCAACGAATCTTACCTTACTTCTTGGCAAACATCACTTTATAGTTTAGGGCTTTGAGTCCCATAACCTGGTCTCCAATAACCCATGGTTAATCAGCTTTGAGTCCCCAAGCTCGGCAGTCTTCCAATCGATAGTTGGAAGTTCCGGATTGCCAAATCGGAGCATCTCTAAAATCCACTCGGATCGCTTGGTTTCGCAGAGACCCAAGCCCGCGTTCTAGGCCTGTTCGGGACATCCTCCCTTGACACAACCTGTAAACTGGCTCCAGCTCAGACCTCACCCAGACTCCCTACCGCCATCCTGTAGAGATAGAATGACTTTGGTCGGCACAGCCTGTTAATTTGACATGGTTCCTGTGCCACCCTCCATCACTACAGTTCGGAACAGGAACAAAGTTCTCCCTATAACCTTTAGGAAGGCCGCAGCTAGGAACAACTCTGCCTTCCCACAATTTGACGGGCGCAATACTCCCATCCTCCTGCACTCTGTCTATCACCGCAACAATAAGCTTGTCCTTAAGAACCTCGTTGAAAGGCCTGGTTACAGTTTCCTATAATTTTGACCTTTATGCATATTTAGGTGATTCCTCCTGAGATTTCTGCCTTTTAGACTGAGAGCTTCCAGAGGAACCACCATGTATATTTCCGGTAACCATCAAAGCCCAACCGAGCGTTTCCTATTCTTTAACCGTCCGGCTTGCCAACCCAGTAAACCTTAAGTCATATATATAATTTTTTTAAGTCATATAATGATCGTAATAAGTCAGTCAACTCACGGCTTGGACCTCACAAATCGATCATTGTGGTGGCAAATTAGCCATAGAAGATCATAAATTAGTTTTCTGTATGACACGCAGTCATAACGATTCAGTAGTAAATTAATTACATGAATCGACCAAGTAACCTGAACATAAAACCGAGAAGAGAAAGGAGTCCCGATACTCACTTAAACCAACGCAAGCAACAAAGAATAGTCCACATCAACCAACAGGATGGTGAACAGGAATAGGAGGAGTATATTAACAACTACAGCGACATCGAGGATATAGAAGAAGAAGCGGAAGAGAATATCGAGGTAAATTTTATGACGAGTGCCTCTCAAGCATACCTTATGTAGAGTATCGAACAAACAACAACAAGATTCTAAGATTCCTTGTCGACACCGGGGTGAATAAACATTTTATAAGACCAGAAATTTCCGAAAATGCAAAACTGATCAACAAACAATTCAACATTAGATCAGCGGGAGGTGACGTCAAAATCCGACAAAAATTATCAACACAGTCCTTTAAAAAATTTTGTCATAACATGCTGCTGGTTTTTTATATATTACCAGGACTAAAAACATTTGACGGGATAATCGGAGATGATGCCTTAAAAAAATTAGAAGCCCTAATCGACAGGAAAAATAATATTCTTACAATTAAACCAGACATCAAGATCCCTGAATGATGAAACAAAATTAAACCTGAGAATGATGTTAAATAAATATCTACCACTCTTCGGAGCCATTGAAGACCAACCAACCATTGAAACAAATGTGAGAGCAGAGATCAAAACTACTACCAGTACCAGTGAACCAATTTACACAAAATCATATCCATACCCAATCAACATGAGGGCCGAAGTGGATCAGCAAATAAAACAACTGCTCCATGACGGCATTATATAGGGCCATCAAAAGTCCATATAACTCGCCCATTTGGATAGTAGAGAAGAAAATGGATGCATCGGGAGCAAAAAATATCGGATGGTAATAGATAATAAAAAATTGAACGCAGTTACCGTGTCGGACACCTACCCAATACCAGATATTTCTAACACCATCGCAAATTTGGGAAATTCTAAGAACTTCACAACAATAGATCTTACATCTGGATTCCATAACATTAAGATGATAGAAAAGGACACGCCTAAGACGAGGTAAAAACGCACAAGCGATTTTTCAGAGGATAATCGATGACGTTCTAAAGGAATACATAGGAAAAATATGTTATGTGTATATCGACGACATAATCATATTTGGGGGAGAAAACGAAGAGGAACACCTGAAGAGTGTCCACAAAATTCTAGATAAATTATGGAAAGCCAATCTCCGAGTCAATCTAGGCAAAACTGAATTTCAACAAAAGGAAACCGAATCCTTAGGATACATAATAAATATAACAAGGGAATAAGAACGGATCCAAAAAAGATAATGGCCTAAGACTACGCAAAAGTAGCAAAACCTTTAACGAATCTTACAAGAGGGGAGAACGCACAAATAAAAGCTAGTCAGTCAAAGAAAGCAAACATAAATTTAACAGACGTTGAGTTGAAAGCATTTCAACATCTAAAATTGCTACTGCCATCAACAGACTTATAGATGTTTCCAGACTTCGACAAGCCGTTCATACTAACAACGGACGCATCGAACCACAGCATCGGGGCAGTACTCTCACAAGGCGATATCGGCAAGGACCAAAACGTATATATCTAGATCCCTAAATAAAATCGAAGAGAACTACGGTACTAACGAAACAGAAATGTTAGCAATCATTTGGGCTATAGATAACCTAAGAAATTACCTCTACGGAGCGAAGAAAATCAGGATTATTACTGATCATCAACCACTAACCTTCGTTCTCAGCGGCAGAAATAACAACAGCAGGCTGAAAAGGTGGAAAGCCAGGCTAGAGGAGTACAACTACAAGATCATCTACAAACCCTGAATTACAAACAAAGTAGCCGACGCATTATCAAGACTGAAATTGGAAGTCAACGCACTTTCTTCATCAAGCGACGAGACTATACATAATGCATAGAAGACGCCACTCAACTTATTCCGTATTGCGAACCAATATATAATAAAATAGGGAAACGGAATCTACGCTTATGAGAAACCACACCAGAACTATCATAGGCATTACATCTCCCTGTCAGACGATCAGGCAAAAGAAAAACTCATCAAGAGAGAAATTCCAGAAAAATATCTCCAACTACTTCAAGAAATGTATGTAGAACATCTGCATAATTACAAAATGCGGATAACGCAGAGGGTAGTAGAAGATATTCGCAATGAAGACAACAAATACTAGAAAAATATTACTTCCCACAAATGACCAGCTTAATAAGGAAGTACACGCAGAATTGCGACATATGCAATCAAAATAAATACGACCGTCATCCCAATAAACCACAACTCCAGGAAACGCTATTCGTGAAACTATTCCACGTCAAGGACAGAACATCAGTACACGCATGAGGGATGAGATTATCAAAATCCTACATTACCTATTTCACAACACTCAGAATAATGGTAATGGACAACGAGGCTAGCTTCGTCAGCCCTATTACATCAGACTAGCTAAGAACACTGGGAATCCAAATTTACTTAACACCTTCACAGAAAAGCGAAGTAAACGGAGCAGTGGAAAGGGTTCACTCCACTATAATCGCAATAAATCGATGTCTGCAAAATGCATACAAGAATTTCACGACTAAAGAATTAGTCAATAAAGCGGTGGACAAGTACAACAACTCAATACACTCTGTTATTGGGAGGAAACCCAACGACATATTTTTTGGACGAACACAACGGATCAACTGTCAAAATTTGCTAAATTTCAAAGAAAAGTAAATGAAGAGAAGACTTAATACAAAGAATCAAGACTAACCAAAGGCTTAAATTACAAAGAGAAAATCTGAAAAAGAACGGGGAGGATTGAGAGTAGCATAGATAGTTAAGGCGTTGCCAATACATGAGGCTTACAAATAAGCAAGAGTTCGAATCGCAACGAAGGTTGTTCCATCCAGTGTGAGTAAAAATTAAATTAAGTAAGTATTTCCTTCAACCTCGTAAGAGCTTTCCATGCCCTCCTTCGGGTTACCTTACAAACAATCAGTGTCATTATTCATATACGCACGCAATGGAGAGTCTAAAGAAGCAACGTGCTATCAAGAGATCAATGACAAAGCTGCTCACGTTTGTAAGAGGGGCAATGTTAGTGTAGAAGAGCTTCACGTAAAATAAGAGAGAACGCAGAAAATGTTAATAGATTTCCAAGCAATTGAAAAGGCCATGCTGGATCTGGATAACGAGGTGGATTCGGATTTCTCTGAATTCGAAGACAACTATTATACTGTTCTTACTGGGTTGACTGCTGTCATAAAAAAGCAAAGCCTTGTCGCACCCAAATCACCGCATCTAGACAGTACCATGAATTCTACGCAGCAGCAGACAATTGAAGTCAGATTATCAAAAATAAACATCCCAACATTTGATATATACATATACTTCGACGATCCACGAAAGAGTCGGGTTGACGCCAGCGCAAAAACTGCAGTACCTGAGAGAACTTCTTAAGGGAAAGGCAGAAACACTTATTCGACATCTTCCAGTAACAGATGCTAACTACACGGAAGCTTTCCAGAAGCTTAAACAAAGATACGATAGGAAGCGTCATACTGTCAACGCTTTTATAAAGACGTATATGGACCAACCAAGCATACTGCAATCAAATTCTGCCAACAGATGAATCTATTCGAGGGCTCAAAGCATTGGGTACAAATGCCGAAGGAAGGGATCCTTGGCTGATTTATATTGCCATAAACAAGTTGGACAACGAGACTAGATCTATGTGGGCGCAAGAGACAGCAGAGAAAGATTTTCCAACGTTCGAAGAATTATTGACATTCCTTGGAAAACGTATTGACATGATCGAGTCAATAAAGGGATACTCTAAGAAAGATAATCCAACCCGAACACCAATTACTCGATCAAGCGCAGTGGCGACATCATCAGCGGCAATGTGTTCGATTTGCCAACAAAGTGGGCATCGAATTTATGAGTGCGAGAAGTATAAAGGAATATCAGCAGAACAAAGGTCAGAAACAATAAAAGAAAGTAACAGGTGTTTTAATTGTTTAAATGGAAACCATCGGGTTAACGAGTGTAGATCTCGAGCAAGATGCCAAAAGTGCTTTCGAAAGCACCATACGTCATTACACGGAACATCGGGTGACGTAGATGAAACTAAAGGCGATCATCTTGCGGATACGCAGGTTCATGAGGCCATACTGTCAACATTTAGAGAAACTGATGAAATCAACAACATAAGCCAAGTGCAGGTACTTGCTGGAAAACAACCCATGGCACAAACAATTCTGCCGACCGCGCTGGTAAAGATTAAAGATGTTTATGACCGATTCCATACTTACCGCGCGCTATTGGACTCTGCATCCCAAGCTTAATTTGTATCCGAAGCATGTATCCACGAGATTAAACTAAATCGTGACAACAATCGAATTCTGGTGAAAGGATTAGGCCAAGTCAAAATGGAAAAAACCAAAGGTTCCGTAGAAATAATTATTGCATCTATGGATGAGGCGCCTGTAGTTGCAAAAGAAAGCGTTAATTATCCCCAAGGTATCCGAAATTCAGGATTTAACAAACGTGGGCATGTTGACGTGCTGCTGGGAGCTGCCGTATTTTTTAAGGCACTAAGATCCGACCGTAGTTTAAACTGCCGAATGGACTAACAGCCGTTAGAACTATTTATGGTTGGGTCGTGGCCGGCGGAACTATAGATAATGAGCCAGCAGCTACCAACTTAAATCTTTTACTAGATATTGATAAATCTCTCCGCCAGTTCTGGGAAATTGAAGATTTACCGACTTACTGTAAAAGAAACGCCAGAAGATCAGAAATGCGAGGAGCTCTTCCAATCAACCATCAAGCATGACAAAGAAAATAAATTTATAGTGAAGCTGTCATTTAAACAAAATGAAAACTTGATTGGCACAACATATCACGCTGCTCTGAATCGATTAAAGTCTATGGAGAGAATGTTTGAACGAGATCATGAATTTGGAAAATTGTATAAGGCATTTAGAATGGAGTATGAACAGCTGGGCCATATGCAAAAGGTGCATTGGAGTAAACGGGACACCAATAGTTACTATCTTCCACACCATGGAGTATTGAAGGCAAGCAGCGAATCCACTAAACTTTGGGTTGTTTTCGATGCATCCACAAAGTCATCCACCGGGCTATCGTTAAATGATAAGCTAATGGTTGAACCAAGTATGAATTCGTGGTATGCGGAGACATAGAGAAGATGTACAGGCAGGTGTGGATAGACGAACAGGATCTTCAATACCAAAATATTTTATTGCGACCTAACCCAAACCCACAACCAGTTGTCTATCGGCTTAAAACACTTACGTATGGTACAGCATCCGCTGCGTTTTTAGCAATTCGTTGTCTAAAGAAAGTTGGTGTTAAACTGCAATCAGTCGAGCCAAAGGCAGCACGGGCAAATGTACGTCGATGATATGATGACCGGAGCAAGCTCAATAACTGAAGTCAAAAATTTAATAGCAGATGTAAAACAAACAATGGGTTTCCACTACGTAAGTTTATAACTAACAACATGGAGCTGCAATCATTCCTCCAAATCGAGATGGGAGAAAAATCAAAGAAATAGGAGAAAACACAGAAACACCGAAGATGTTGGGCCTGTATTGGGACACATATGAAGGCGCATTCAAATTTTCCGTTCAGTTCCCGGAACGATCAGTACATACGAAGAGAACGCTATTGTCGGACGCCAGCCGGAACTTTGACCCCCTTGGCTGGTTAAATCCGATAATTATTCGGGTCAAAATGCTGTTTCAAAACCTTTGGATGCAAGACCTAACCTGCAGATATACTATCATCATGACTAGCAATTAGAAGGGATATGAGTAATACAACAAAGATTAAAATCCCACGATGGCTACAAACAACCAACCAAATCATCTTGATTGGTTTTAGTGACGCGAGCGAACAAACCTGGGCCGCAGTGATATATGCGGTAGTTGCTACACCCGACGGACTTAAATCAATCATAGTTATGGCCAAATCACGAGTAGCGCCTATTAAACAAATTAGTCTACCTAGACTAGAGCTACTATGGGAGCTTTGCTGTTAGCGAATTTGATGAAAGTGGTAGAGGGATCCTTAAACATCGCAATAACCAAAATTTTATTGCTCACAGATTCCCGAATAGTTTTAGATTGGTTGTCGGCGCATCCGAGACGGTGGACTATATTTCTGGCCAATAGAGTTGGCAAAATAGTTCAAAAATATAAGAGGGAATACTGGTGCCATATAAAATCGAAAGACAATCCTGCCAGCATCGCTTCCAGTACCACCGTTAGTGAATTATCTCAAAATAAATTATGGTGATATGGACCTTATTGGCTAACTGAAGCAGAACATTTGAAAAAGGTTCAACCAAAGTGTGTGCACGAAGGAGAAACAACCACGGAGGAGTTACGACCACCAAAAGTTGACGCATTCGTAGCATCGACAAACAGTGAAATGGATAATTTCATGGTCAAGGTACTGGCCCTTATAAAGCGGATCAGTAATTTAAAAACCAATCGACGAGCTTTAGAGAAGACATCATGTAGAGAAGAAATTTTAGCAGCCGAACTGAGTATAATAAGATACATACAACAATCCAATTTCTCAACTGAATTGGATGCCCTTCGAAATAACCAACCTTTGCCGCGAAAAAGTAATCTAATAAGTCTAAATCCATTTCTAGATGATAAAGGTGTCCTTCGCGTAGGCGGCCAAATTCAAAAATATTATGCATCATTCAACACGAATCATCCAATCATACTACCAATGAAGCATCACGCAGTCAAATGTTTAGTGAGAGATGCACTATGCACATATGCTTCATAATCATCCGGGAGTGAGCTTACTGACCAGCATAATAAGAAGAAGATACTGGATCTTTAAAGCTAAGGTATTATCCAGAGCAGTTGTGCATAGCTGTATAAAGTGCATCAAGCATAATCCAAAATTGGGAAGTCAGATCATGGGTAATCTTTACCATCTAAAGATTATAAGAGATCATGAGTAGAGTTAACACACTGAGTCTGAACAGTGCAATCACAATAAGTTTATAAAAATATTAATAAATAAAATATAGAACATAACGCATAAAACAGTAATAACGTATAGTTTTCAACTAACGCAATTGTCGTAAACAATTTCACTACTTTGAAATTTCTCAACGTCTCACAGATTTTTCAAATTTGTGCAAACACGTGCTAAAAGACAGGCCCAAAATTTGATTTGTTGAACGTTGTTTAATCTGTGGACATGTGCTTAGTTGCAAAGTCGGTTACGCCTTACTTCAATCGTTACAAAGTCTGTCTCAACTCTCAATTACCATTTCGAGATAATACCCAACAACGCATTTACAGTTAGGTATGTAATATTTGGAAAACACGTTTCTTCGGATAAAGTTTCGGAACATTTTATGTTTAATAAAGATACCTACTTACCATAATTATCTTTAATTTCTAAGACACTACACTTTACAATAAACAATTAAAATAAATACCAAACACTAAAACTTAAAAATTCACAACTCAGCCATGAGCTGTCAAACGGACACCGGACAATAAAACAAAGATTTTTTTAAATTTAATTTAACAGTGTATATATACCAAATATTTTGTACATCAATAATTTAAATTTTTTATTAAAACAGGTGACATCTATAGATGAATCGTACAAGCACATAAAACATTTACAGTGCACGAAGAATCGCTTAAATTCATCAAAAAAAAATTATTTGGTTGGTGGTATATGGGCCAACACAATAAATGCAATAATTGTAAATATAGACACATCGAATATTAATAACATTAAGTCGTATATATATAAATGTGATGATTCCATTATTTTTCGGGTGGCGTATAGTACATTGCGTCTAGGTAGCAACGTGTAAAATCACCGACAACAGAACGATCGGGAAGTTGTTGTGCCATTCCGTAAAGAGCCATTTTACCTTCGACTGGTTTTTCTGGATTTATAAGGCATTCAGCTACGGCCGTTTTAACGTTTGCGATGAATTGATCGGCCACTCCGGGTGCAGTGTGCGTATAAGTTACGCAAATATGTATTCCGGACGGGAATTGGAGCGTATTCAAATTCCAACCAAATGCTCCCATTTTATCAGCCAGTCGATATATATCGAATATTTTCGAACCAATCGCAATGACTGTGGTGCGCGGCTCACCGAATAGATATATGCCTTCGATTTTACGTAGCTCAGTCTCGATATACTTGGTGATTCCGATAATTTTTTTCGTCGCATCGACATATCCATTTTCACCGAATCGGATTAATGTTGCCCATGTCGCAGCTATTATTCCACCAGCACGAGATCCACTCACAGCTGGTGATCCGTATACACCACCCGGCCAATCAGTCGAAACCGTATATTGATGATTCCGATATTTACGGTCCGAATATAGAATGACCGATGATCCTTTCGGAGCAAACCCATATTTATGAGTATCGGCCGAAATGCTTGTCACACCCTTAACTCTAAAATCGTATCGAGGAAGTGGGTAGCCAGCTTTTTCCATAAAGATGATTACGAAACCACCCAGGCAAGCGTCTACATGTACCGGAATATTATATTTGACGCCCAGGGCAGCAATCGCCTCGATATCATCAAACGTACCGTATGGATAATTGGGGACCGAACCGACCAACATTACTGTATTGCTATTAATCTGTCGCTCCATGTCACGCAAATCTGCTTGACACGTCTCACTATTGACTTTAGCTGTTCTCACATGCAGCTTAAGATATTTTGCCGCCTTTTCGAATGCTGTGTGCGCCGTAACCGGCATTACAATATTTGGTTGAATAATTCCGTGTTCCTCGTAAGCATAATCTCGATACGCTTTACACGCCATTATAATTGATTCGGTGCCTCCGGTTGTTGCAACACCACACGCATTTAAATCACCATTGAAAAGCCGTGCCGTCATTCTAATCACCTCGGCTTCCATTTTGCACACACCGGGGAATACGTCTGGATGTAGTGGATTTGTGTATGACGCTTTACCATATACTTTGGTAATTAATTCAATAAGCTTCTCGTCATAATAGTAAACCGTCCCAGACACTTTCCCACCCTTCCAATTGTAGTGGCCCAATGCTAAATAATCATCGACCAATTTCATAATTTCATCATCTTTTAACCCATCCACGGGTAATTTTGTTATGTACGGTACATCTCCAACTATGGCGATGGTACTATTCTCAAAATCTCGTGTCGTCTTCTCAACTTCATGATCAATTTTTTTCTGAATCGCTGGAATATATCGGGCCAATTTAAACAACCGCTTTTTTAACCGATCCAACACACTTTCGTCTTGTGTAACCAAATTATACAACCAAACTGAACTGAGCACTGTGGTCACAGTAATCGATACAATTTGCCATGGCTGCTGGTTCTGAAAAAGACGATTCACAGCGCTGGTGGCCGCCCCAAATGTCTCGTGAACGGAATTCATCATTAACACGGTATTTCGTTTAAATTTTGTCTTGTTTTATCTGTAAATGAATATCAAATATTACGTTTAACTACCATAGTAATTGGATTGGATGTGGGCGCGAGGTTGATAAACTGTATAAAGATAACGAACACCGTTGGGGTCAATATATCAAAGTATACCGTGTACTGACTGATAAGATAAATTTTATATAGCCATATAGACGCAGTTTTTAAGGCAGGTGCCTCCATTTCGATAAATCGATTAAACTCGAGTGATTATATATATTGCGTGATTAAAAATAACGATATGCGAACACTTTGGCATGACAAATTTCACACAAATTATTTCGTCTTTGTTACTCAAATTACGATATAAATTAAACCTTGTACTTGCTATAATTTAAGGTGACCATATTATTTTCAAATCAAAAGATGACATTTTTAAAAAACATATATACCACCCCCGCTACCATTTCCCATATAAAATAAAAATTTTAAAACGCATATAAAAATGTATAATAAAATTATTAAATATTAAATATAATTCGTTCAACAACAGAAACATTCAAATTGCGTTGTTTTGACAATAAATGTGTTGCGTTCGTTTACGTTCACAGATTTAAAACCGTTGAAATATATTTTAAATGACAATTATTCTACAATTTAATATCAAATTTATACGATATGATGAAAAATATGACAAAGATGACGATTTTTGTAATAGATGACAAAAAGATGGCATTATTTTTGAAGATGACGATCATCCTTAAAAGATGACTGTCATCTTCAAAAGATGACGTCTGGTCACCTTATATAATTGTTCACTGCACTTTTATCTTTATTGTACATACATTAATTACAAACAAACACAAAGTAATTTATTTAGATAATTTATGGAAATATGCCGTCACAATGACTCGAGCGATTAGAAATTTTGAGATAACGAAGGGGCTCACAAACGAACATCCTCAAATCAGAATTTTTTACTTACATCACACTTAAATTACTTATTCACTTTACAAGTTGCTTAATAAATATTTGTATATTTTAAAACATGTTGTTCACTTTATGTAGAATTATGATTTATTTGATAAAAATTGGTCTCTAAATGTAAATTTGTTGTTCTTCGCCTAAACGATTTCAACGGATTGCAAATTGACATTAAACATGAAATGACATTTGTTGATTCGAGTGAAGTATGTTGCGATAGTACACTGTTAAATTTTGCGTGTGATAATTTTTGAATTTTTAGTACGGTGGTTTAAGAGTTTTTGTCGAAACCATTTTATCGTATTGTCCAAAATCCATGCCAATATTGACACAAAATTTTTATTCAAAAATTAAAATTTTTTCGAAAATAAATCAATAGAATCCTCTTTATCAGTTCGGGCGCGTTGAATGATTGTTCGTAAACATAAATCTACTCCTAATAAGGCTGCGGACCAATAGTCGGGTTAATCATTTAGTACAGTAAATTTCAATTTTAGTAGGTACCAATTCTCTATGGTTTGTGTTAATTTGTAAAACACACTAAAAATGTTCTAAGGACGGGGTTGCATATTACAAATTACACGAATTAAATGATTAACATTCAAAATAAAAGTAAAATTAAAAAAGATAGGTTAAGTCTAAAATATTTTGGAAAATGAAGATTTAATTTTAAAATTAAATTGGAAATAAATAAAATTGACAAGTAATATAAAAAATTCTCGAGAATGGCATTGTAGTCAAATGCAATACAAAAGGAGAATTTGACAAAATGTCAAAACGGTTATTTTGATCAATTCGAACAATTTAATGTGGTTTTCCAATTGCCACAAAAAAAATCGGAGCGAAAACTGCTGTGACAGAAGCTGTCATTCGTAGCGGTAACTAACACGATTACATTTTATATGTCATTCATATGTCAAATAAACGTCAAGAAAAATTTAAGGAAAATATATTTATAAAATAATAGAATAAGAAAAATGTGTGCTATGGGAAAATAGAAATGTCAAAAAACTGTCATTTTTCAACTCGGATTCGACTCCGATTTTTTTTTGTGTCAACTGGAAAACCAAATCACAAGTTAGCGACAGTTGATAATTTCTACACTGTTAATTATAGTTTTGAGGGAATGTAAACACAATAATTCTGACGTTAGTTCAAAATTTAAGATGCCGGTTATTGTGAACAGAAACGGTACTCATTTGTTCATGTTATGATGGTCTGGATATAAACCAGCCTGGGGGGATCAAGTTGATACTTCTTATCAACTCCGTTTCTTGCAGCTTCCGTAGGTGTTAGTGTTACTACCCGCGGTGACCACCGAGCAACTAGCTCATCATTGTTTTGACAGAATGGGTTAGACTAAATCACGGCGCTAAACAACTGGTGTAGTTAACCAATATGACTGCGGGTCCTGTCTAAATACTAGCTTAGCCTCTAACGGTGTATCCGGATACCTAGCGCGCTTCGTATTAAATAGCCTTATCTGTGCATCGCGAATCTCTGCACAGATGGATATTTTTTCTCTGCTACTCGTGAGATCTTTTTAAAAACTTGGAGGCCGGTCTCTTAAAAACCTTGAAACTGCAGCTGGAGGAACATCGGTTTCTAAGCTCAGTCCTGAAGGCCTAGATAAGAAGCGGGACATAAGCAAAAATATTGCTGGTCCCTCTAATACAACAACTGCTGGCAGAGCTTTAACCGATAGGTCTGGTTTACAAACAGTAGGAATTAAGAAGGACATCTAATTTTAGAACCGGCCCCTGAGTACCAAATTATCAGACCCGTAGGAGGGCATGTAAAGCTTATCCGAGGTCGAAGGAAATACCGTTGACAAACCGGACACGAGAGCACACCCACTCAGGCACTAGAGGTTCTTTTTCATCTCATACCCTTAGATATTCTGGGCATTCAAATGGCATGGAGCACAGCTAAAGGCTCAAATTCATTTTTATGTGGACCCGTAATAATACAGGACACTCATCCATTTTGTGTAACAGAGGCATCCCTGGTACCACTCGCGATTACTTTAGGTACTGATATTCCCTCCAGAGAGGACTGGCTGAGTGAAGAGATGTTGAACCCTGAAATTTGACTGGTTGAGGTATAATGTAGTGTGATGGGATATTCGCATTTTTACGACAAAGTCTTATCTTTGGGTAGTAACTCAAAACCACCATTTTATTGATCCAATGGCTTTTTCAGATCATTTAGATCAAAGACCAATGAATGGGTTATATATTCAACAATAGCAATTCGGCACTGAGATCCTAATCTGATGAAAGTTTCTCCCTGCTGAGCAGATCTTACATTTTTTGAAATAAGAAGAAGAGGAGCCCAATCCTTTCTTGATTAGTGACTCCTAAAAAATCGCCAAACAATCCTTAGAACTGTCTTTCAAGTGAATTTTCAATTCACATTCAGCAGTTATCGTATTGGAGATTGTGCAACAGTTCACTTGAAAATACCCAACATTCAAGCATCTCGGAGATGTTTTATTCAGAATCCAGCAGTCTTAAACACTATTCAAATTGAAATTACTTATTTAAGAAGGTAAGTTAAGTTCGTTTGTAAAAATTAAAAAACCGCGAAGCGAGTCAATGCTATCATTGCCATTGCAGTTTATCGACGTTTGGTGTACATGAGAATAGCACCCCGCCTTTGCCTATCAGTTTCTGCGGAAGCGTACACCCGTCTACTATCAGAATGTTCGTTTGGTTTGTATGTCCGAAAATTTTACCGCTTAAAGCTTTAAAAATCTCTTCTGTCGTAAGACATTGTGACAGTTACGTAAAATCTTAAAATGTTTCTCCGAAGTAGTCTGTTTTAGTCTACCTGTTTAGTACTGTTTCACAGAACTCTTTAAATGCGATTAATGTTCTCATGTCCATCAAATGTCCTAATATTTCCGTATAGTGTGAGCCAGTCTTGGCTCAATATATGGCAAGAAACCAAAAGTGGTCCTGTCATTCATAGAGTGAGACCTAACTTGCCATTTTCTAAATGACACTTGCCTTATGTTTCCCTTATGGGATCGCAAAAGGTCTGCTCCTTATATGTTGCTACCGGAAAGTTTAATGTCCTCATTTGTAACGTCTGGCCTTTTTCTAATTTTATAAGCCACCTTTTTTCTAATGGTACAAATATGTATGTGGGAATGGAGAGAGGGTTTTGTTTCAAGCCCCATGTTTCTCTTGCCACTCTCTTTAGTGCAAAGAATACTTTTTACCACCTTCTGCTACCCTCTAGAAATTAGACCAAATTTCGGTACTTCCGTCATCACAAAAGGATAGACTCGAGGAAGATCAGACTTTTCTCTATACGCAACAAATGGTACGAAAGTGAGCACATACGGGAAGAAAACCATTCAATTGGAATTAGGGCTCAGACGAACATTTTCCCAGACTTTTATTATTGCTGATGTCACAGTGCCCATACTTGGAGCAGGCTTTCTTAGCCGATACGGTCTATTAGTCGACATAAAACGCAAGCGTCTATGGGATCCCCTCACAATAGTTTCCTCGTTATGTGAAATTTCTAGAATCCCGGTGAACACTTTGACCTCTATAAATCATAATGCAGTAACTCCAGAAATTACCGCTCTTCTCAAGTTCAAGGAAATTACACACATTAATTCGACAATTTCAAACCAAGTTAAACATTCGGTCACACATTCTATAAAAACTCGTGGTCCGCACCTGTCTCCGCTATATCGAGACGTCTTTCCCCGGAAAAACTTTGCATTGCAAAAAGGGAATTTGAGCTAATGCAATCGCAGGGCATATTCAGACCCTCTAACAGTTCGTGGTCGAGTCCCCTTCACCTGGTTTTGAAAAAAAATGGAGAGTGGAGACCATGCGGTGACTACCGAGCTCTTAATAATATAACCCAGGCTGATCAATATCCAATTCCTCATTTACAGGACTTTTCATTTCAATTGGATGGATGTACGATATTTGCAACGATAGACTTGGTACGAGCGTACCATCAAATCCCTATTGAAACAAGCGACATTCCAAAAACGGCGATTACGACGCCTTTCGGACTCTATGAGTTTACGAAAATGGCTTTCGGGTTGCGAAACGCCGCCCAGTCCTTCCAACGCTTTATGCATTCTATTCTCAGAGGATTAGATTTTTGTTTTGTCTACA
Organism: Tipula helvola; assembly: GCA_963556165.1. Classification (NCBI taxonomy): domain Eukaryota; kingdom Metazoa; phylum Arthropoda; class Insecta; order Diptera; family Tipulidae; genus Tipula; species Tipula helvola. The sequence goes on from OY744482.1 coordinate 349,415,145, forward strand.
TCGATGATTTATTAATTGCTTCGCGTACAGTTCAAGAACATCACGACCACTTGAGAATTATATTTCAACGGTTAAAAGACGCAGGTCTAGTGATTAACTGCGACAAGTGTGTGTGTTTGCTAAGAGCGAAATAAATTTTCTTGGTCACACTATAAATTTACAGGGTATTAAACCGACTGTTGAAAGAGTCGACGCTATAACCAAATATGCCCAGTCTGAGACGGTCAAGCAACTTAGGCGATTTTTGGGCATGCTGAATTTTTATAGGCGATTTATACCTCACGCCGCGGGCAATCAGGCTGTACTGAACAACTATCTTAGCGGTAGTAAGAAAAATGACAAACGAAAAATTGATTGGACACATGAGGCCGTAGAGGCGTTCAACCACTGCAAGCAGAAATTGGCTGAAGTTACTCTTTTAGTGCACCCTAAATCGGAAGCCCAGCTTGCCTTTATGGTTGACGTTTCGGATAAGTCCAACAAAAAAATGCAGAGGACTGGCAACCACTCGCTTTTTACTCCGTGAGGCTAACCGAAACGCAGCAGCGTTACAGCGCCTACGACCGTGAATTATTGGCCGCTTATTCGGCAATCAAGCATTTTTGACACCTACTTGAAGGACGACTATTCACGCTGTTCACGGATCATAAGCCGTTGATATTCGCCTTCAGGCAAAATCCGGCCAAAGCCTCCCCTATAGGCAATTTCGTCAGTTGGACTATATCAGGCAGTTTACCACCGATATTAAACACGCCGCTGGGGTGGAAAACGTAGTAGCCGACACGCTGTCGCGAATCGATGAAATTACGATACCTTCAACCTTTGATTATGAATGGATTGCTGATGCACAACATGACGATTTGGAGTTAAAAGAACTTATGGAAAAAAGCACACGGTTAATTTTCTAAAGAGTCCCATTACCAGGTACGAACAAAACCATCGTCTGTGAAATGTCAACGTAAGTAAACTGTCCGTATATACCAAGCGCGTTTCGAAAAATTGTTTTTAGTTCAATTCATGATTTAGCACACCCAGGAAGTAATGCACTCAAAGGTAAATTTAATACACAATGTTGTTTGGACTGCCAAAAGTCAAAAATCACCAAACATAATAAAAGCGCATTAGGAAATTTTCCCCTCGTATCTCAGAGATTCACACAAATCCATTTGGACATAGTTGGGCCGCTTCCTTCCTCCGATGGGCAACGTTATTGTGTTACAACGATAAACCGCTTCACACGTTGGCCGGAGGCGATACCTGCAGATATTCGAGCCGAGACGGTGGCACTGGCTGTATTAAATGGATGGATATCTCGTTTTGGCGTTCCGGAATCCATTGTCACGGACCAGGGCTCTCAATTTGAGTCAGCACTGTTTTTAGAGTTCTCCAAAATATTGGGATTTGAGATAAAACGAACTACGAGCTATAATCCTAAAGCCAATGGGTTTATCGAACGTTGGCACAGTAGACTAAAAGCTGCAATTATGAGTCATAACAGACCGGACTGGACACGATCTCTTCCTACAATTTTGTTGGGGTTTCGAACTGTCTTTCTCGAGGGTTTTAAGACAACGTCGGCTGAACTGGTCTATGGTACAACGATACGAATTCCAGGCCAGCTAGTTGAGGATACAAGGTTCTAAAGCCACAATCAGAGTTTGTCGTGGCGCTTAGAGAACACTTCAAAGAGTAGCGACCCCATCCGCCTACTCGTCATATATCGGATAATCGCGGATTCATTTCTAAAGCATTAAATACATGTTCGCATGTTCTATTGCGGTCAGATATGGTGCGTAAGTCTTTACAACCACCCTATGACGGCCCGTATTTGGTAATCAACCGTGCCGAGAAAAATTGTGTGATCGACATTAAAGGCAGGCAGGTCAGAGTATCGATAGACCGCTTGAAGCCATATTTTGTCGAGAGCTTCGAACCAACAGCATCACCGCAGTTAGTGGCACCACAATATACTAATTCAAATACCGATGTTCTAGTGGTCATTCCACGGATGATTATTCAACTCCCAGCATTACGTCTGATACTAAGATCGCGAGCACAATAAGTTCTAGAGAAAACAAATCGGCTAAGGTAACTTTTAATCCTAACATAATGTATGCTCCTACTCCACTTGAGCCAATCAACAACGACATACCTAGAACAATAACGAAACCTTTGGCACACGATAATGTAATAAAGGACAACGCGACACCGCTGTTCAATAGGTTGGGCAGCGAAGAACCTAGGTTAACTCGAGCGGGCAGGATGACACGACCACCGACTTGATTATTGGATTCGCTCACCTATACAGGTTCTCTGGTGGGGGAGTACTGTGGCCGTAGGGCATAAAATCGGACAACACTATACATACTGAAAAAACAAAAAACGTCGTTTTTGACTTTGCAGTATAGGTTGCTGTTTTTCGGCTTGATTTTTGTTTAACGAATATAAAATTATTATTGTCACGAACTCGTACTGAAGGTCTGAAGGACATAAAAAATAATAAAATATTCGACATGGTGTGCTGAGATTTTAGTCAGCCATTTTTTGAATATTAATTTTTATATCTAAATTTCTCAATAAATGTTTAGTAAATAATTGTTGCTATTAAAGTTTCAAAATAAACAAAAATAAATCTGTGTTTTCGTGTAGTGAGAAATAAACAGTAATTCCGGTGTTTTAGGATTTACATATACCTAATATATTTGAAGTCACTGGTTGAAACGGAGTTTTGGGGCACACGACACGTGTAACAAAAGTAGTGGAGTACTTACGCGTACAGAATACTCACAGTATCGTACACACACAAATATACCCCCACAAATCTTCTTAACAAAAATCAATGCTTCATATTTAAAGAATTGATTCAAAGTTAGAATTTCATATTTACAAAATAAGACAATCCCAAATATTTGCTAAGTAACTTAAATGTGAATAAACGTGAGAGTAGTACAAGAGTAGTCTTATATTGACTGGTAGTAGATATTTAATACGTTTCAATGCTGCGATAAATGGAATCAAACCTGATTTAAAAGTTTGAATGTGGTATGAAGCGTTTAATTCTGCATCCAGTATTATTCCAAGTTATTTAATTTGACAAACATCATTAATATTAATGCCATTCATTTTTAGTAGATTATGATCCGGTATAATTTTTTTATGATGGTGGAAAAATATAATTTTCGTTTCATCAGGATTTATGGTTAATATGATTTTTAAAAACAAGTCATAAATAAGGTTGCAATCACTTTGCATATCATATAAAATTTGATTAAAATTAGGAGATGAGTAGATGACAGCCGAATCATCTGCAAATAATTGCAAACGACCTGCAAGTTTCAATTCAAAAATAAAACAGGGCCTAAGTTCGACCCTTGTGGAACACCATTATTAACAAATAAAATATCACTTAGTTTGTCAGCAGAACCAACATGTTGTTGCCTATAGTTCAAATAAGATTTAATTAAATTTAATTGCAAACCCCGGAATCCTAATTTTTCCAGTTTATAAATTAATAAGGAACGATCAACACAATCGAACGCTTTAGCCACACCAATGAATACGAATTATAGATACCAATTGAGACACCGCTGCTTGGATGTTAAAATGATCTTGAAAGCTGTACTGAAATCTATCAATTACCTTAAGCTTGACAAATTGAGTTATTCTTAATAATAGAAATAGGCCGGTAATTAGATAAAATATATTTTTGTTCAGATTTAAACAAGGGAATTACTACAAGTTAGATAAGACCAGTTGTCACCTTTGGTTGCGAGTCTTGGACACTAACAGCGCAAAACATCCAGAAAATCGCTGTAACTGAGCGTAAGATGATAAGAAGAATTCTCGGTCCCATTAAAGAGGGAGCCACGTACAGAATGCGAATGAATCACGAGATCAGAAATGATCTCGATAAAGTCGACATCATAGGATTCATAAAATCGTCAAGGCTGAGATGGCTTGGGCACGTACTTCGTTCACAAAATCGGACCACCAAACAGGCCTTGGAGTCGGCACCAACGAAAGTAGGACCTCGTGGGAGACCACCTACCCGATGGATGGACGACGTTGAAAGGGACCTAAACACACTCGGTCACCGTGTCTGGCGTTCTATTGTGGCGGATCGAATTATTTGGAGGAGCATCGTTGAGGCGGCCAAATCCCTTCATGGGATGTAGCGCCAGCGGAAGAAGAAGAAGAAGGTTTTCCGAAACATCTAAAAAAATGCTTTATCTAAGCAAGGATCGATACATTGAATCTAAATAGGCGGCACGGCATTATTTGTTATTTCAGCTAATTCTAACAGGACAATGTCGTGATGATATATCATATTTGGTTATTTCAGCTAAGGATCCTAAATGGAATTATGGGAATTGGGAAAATTGTATGATATTTAGCCTTTTATTGCTTTTAGAATGAAGCTAGCGTTATTTTCAAGCAATTCTCAGTTTTTTCACAGACTTGTATTGTAGAAATTCCGCTATAATTATGGTAATTCTAGACGAAAACCAGAAAACTTTAAGAGAAACAGGAAATGGGGCCAATACATTTATAAATCTTCAAACATAATATTAGACAGATGCAATCACCACTTCTCAAAGGTTAAATACTCTAAAGATGTAAAACTGAATGAAGGATGTCTCCTTAAATTAAGCCTAAAATATATTTTTGGAACTTTTATTTTGAAAAATACATCAAAGTAGGCTTATATGAAGTAAAATGTCAGTAAATTTTCTCTATTTTGATATTTACTGTATTGAATCATATCAAGATTATCCACAGGAGGTTGACTGATCGATCTTTTGTGCAAGTCAAAGCCTACATATTCAAATATTGACCAAAATCACAACATTTTTATCTTAGGTAGTACCTACCAAAATTAAAGTAATCTCTAGCCTAATTGGAACAAAACTTCTCCACTCGTACATAGGTACATAGAAACATTGAAAATTTGAAATGGTAGAACGAGGATTTACGACTCGTATATATTCTTGTAAACACATCATTACTCGGAAACAGTTCATTTCGATTTAATATTGCTCCTGTATAACTGGAAGAAGAACGTTCGGCTAGAACGTTGTTCAATTTTGTATAAGGCAAATTTGTTTGCCTTTCGTGCTGTGATAAATTCAATTAAAAATTATTCAATTATGCGCTGTTTTGGCAACTGCTGTATACCATCAATCACGAATAAGAACATATCCAATCTTTTGAAGAAAATTGACGTGATTGTGAACAGGGCCGCCGAAAAGATGAACTTAAAAATCGGATGTTGCTGAAAATCGCAAATTAATCAATGCAAGCTGTCATTGGGACGGGCACACCTGTCAATTCGATTAAAACTGTTTTTGTTGGAAACTTCAACATTTCTCACCGGAGGAAGTAAATTGTAAACTGTTACTCTCCACAGTTCAATGTCGTTCATTTCCTTCAAAATTGGATTGAAGGAGTCCCATTTCGACTTACTCAATAACTCCGACGTCTGGCCTCCTGCACCCGAATTCCGGTTCAATGATAAATGACTTGATTTTTTATTTCACCTACTCTAAATAAAAATGCAACCGACTAGTTGAAATAAATAATCAAGTGATTTCTCATTATCATTTATCATCGAACCGGAATTCGGGCCCTGGTGTATTAATCCGGCCATTTACAAATAACCCACGTATAGCAAAAAACCGGACTGGGACCACTTTTTAACATCTAAATTAACTTTTCCGGCACCCAACACTCCATCATCATTTATCCGTTTAGCAGTGAAGCGGTTCTCCAGCCACTATCATTTATAAATCTCTGCTATATCACAATTCAAATATAGTATCCGAACCAAATCAAAATCTCTCTATATGTCAATTTTGAAGGAAGAGTATGATGTCATTTGCATCGTTGAGTCATGGTTAACAGTCCATTTCAAAACGGAGGAATATTTTCCGTCGTCTTATGCTGTTATACTTATAACAAGGGTGGTGGTATTGTAGTTACAGTTTCTAATAAATATTCATCCAGTCAGATAACGTTAGCTAATTGCGATGACGAAATTGCAGCTGTTCGTGTACGATTCATTCATATTCGCTGATCATCTGTGTCACATATATACCCTGTCATTGTTTGGGAGATCGTTGATCACAATTTGACTCCTATTAACATGAACGACGAGATGGAAAATTTGATCTCTGAAATATTTTCATTGGGTTTAAAACAATGTACCAAATTGGATCTAGCTTTGAACCGTTTGATCATGAGGTGACAGTGGAACTCTCCGCTGAATATTTCAGTTTTATTTGAATTCTGCGAGTTGGTCGAAGAAAATGAGAACTCATGGAATTTTAATTTTAAAATGGGCGATTACAGTTCCTTAAAAGCATTTCTGAATGAGTATGATTGGTCGTTTTTTTATGCCTGTGATAATATCGACGATATGTTGAGCGAATTCTATCGAAAAATTAACCTAGGTATTAAGAGATTTATCCCTAGGATTAAAGCTTCAAGTGCAAAAAAGGAACCGTGGTATAATAATGGGTTAATAAATTTAAAAAACAGAAAAGACAAAGCTCACAAAAAATATAAATTACGTCCTAATGTTGTTAATTACAACTCGTTCGTTGTATTGCGTAAGAAGTATATCGAAACCGATTTCTTTAAAGTAGTTATATTATGGAACTTGAATTAACGATTAAATCAAAGCCAAATCAATTTTGACACTTTGTTAATTATAAAAGAAAATCGAATGGTTCCCCTTCTACGATGTTTTAAATGATCGTTCTTGCGATAACATGCGGGATACTTGAGATATGTTTGCCGATTTCTTTAAGAGTGTATATATAATTCAAAATCTAATATTTGTTATTTGAATAATGTTGTAAGTCACCATTTTCAATGTTTCGTCTGGAAGTAGATACTATTTTATCAGAATTGTCAAATCTTGATATTAATCAGTGCCGGATTCGATTTTATTCCACCTATTTTTCTAAAATTAACGGGTAATGCAATTTCTGGCCATATTTCCTTTCTATTTAATCGAAGTCTCGCTGAAGGTTACTTTCCCATCCTATGGGGATGCCCACTTATTAAGCCGATCTGCGTCTCGTAGCGGGGAACCGTTCATAATGCCGCGTTTTAAAATGTCGCGTTTTAAAATACCGCGTTTCAAAATGCCACGTGGTACAAAATGTCGCGTTTTAAAATGTCGCGTTTCAAAATGCCGCGAGGTACAAAATGTCGCGTGGTACAAAATGTCGCGTTTTAAAATGTCGCGTTTCAAAATGCAGCGAGGTACAAAATGTCGCGTGGTACAAAATGTCGCGTTTTAAAATGTCGCGTTTCAAAATGCCGCGTGGTACATAATGTCGCGTGGTACAAAATGTCGCGTTTCATAAAACCGCGTGGTTCAAAAATCCGCGTGGTACAAAATGACGCGTTTTATAATGATGCGTTTTAAAATGACGCGTTTTGAAAAAATTCCTTATAAATCAACACAATATGATGTGAAATAATAAATAATTTAATAAAAATTATTTGAAACAAGCAAATTGTGTTTAAACATATAGTAAAATTTTCCTTCACTGAATGGAAATTATTTATAAATGTAATTTTATGTAATTATAAAGTGGGTCTAAGAAAAAGAACGCAAATGTTGAAATTTATTAGAATATTCCTTCACTAAAATGTTAAAGTTAAGTCCTTATATATCGGAAGTGAAATCATTTATATTGTTTAATAATACACATTTTTTTATTATCTCAATATAACATTTATTTTATTCCTTCTTTACAAACGCGACATTTTGTACGTCGCGGCATTGTGAAACGCGACATTTTAAAACGCGTCTTTTTGTACCACGCGAAATTTTGTACCTCGCGGCATTTTGAAACGCGACATTTTAAGACGCGACATTTTGTACCACGCGAAATTTTGTACCTCGCGGCATTTTGAAACGCGACATTTTAAGACGCGACATTTTGTACCACGCGACATTTTGTACCTCGCGGCATTTTGAAACGCGACATTTTAAGACGCGATATTTTAAAACGCGACATTTTAAAACGCGGCATTTTGACCCGGACCTCTCGTAGCGATGTGGAAAACTATAGAAGTATTTGCATTATTTCAGTTTTACCAAAACTAGTTAAACAGCATTTGTAGCTTCATGTTAAGACTTTTATCCCAGACAGCATGGATTTTTCCCTGGTAGGTCAACCGTTACTAACTTAGTTTTATTTACAACTGTATTTCAACTACACTATTAAATGGTAATATTGTACAGGTCGATTACACTGATTTCTGCAAGGCCTTTGACAAGTTCGATCATGAATTGCTGCTGCGGAAACTTGGCTCTTTGGATTGTAACTTTTTGCCAATTAATTGGATTAGGTCTTATCTGGAATTTATAACACAAATTGTTAAAATTGGTAGTTTCACTTCAAGAGTGATTGATGTTTCTTCAGGAGTACCTCAAGGTAGTCGTTTGGGCCACATGCTCTTTATTCCTTTTGTAAATGATGTGGTAAATTGTCTGAGTCATTCCGACATTCTGAACTATTTCTTGCGCCAATGATGCAATTAACTTTCAATCTGACCTGACAAACTTTAAACATCTCCAAATGCAAAACAATGGGTTTTACCTGATCACGCTTACCCGCTAGTTATGTTTACTCGAAAAAGTAAACATAACTAGCGGTTGTATTATTGAATGTGTCAATACGTTTAAGGATTTAGGTATAACTTTTACTTCGAATCTATCGTTTCATAAGTATATTGAGGGTTGCATTTCTAAAATGGGTTCTTGGGTTTTTTAAAAGGTTTTCCAAAGATTTTCAGAATTCTTACGTGATTAAAACTGTATACGTCTCGTTTGTTCGTTCATTGTTGGAATATGGTGTTGCCGTATGGATTCCGTTTTACATTAAATACTCAGATCGCATATAGAGAGAGAAAGCTACCTAGAGATAAAAGCATGCCTGCTTTCATATTTCCAGCGTATCAAAGTACTCAATGCCACGATGGGTCCATGGTGCATACCATTGGTTCTATCCTAACTCGCAAACGCGTGCTGCAGCCTTAATAAACTGAAGTAGTTTAGGCCAAGGCAAGGAATACAGCTGATTATCAGCAATGGATCCAGAGTCATATAATTGCAATCTAACTCTGTTGAAAGCCGGACAACTGCACACGAAGTGAATCCAATCATCATCGTTTTCAAGGCAATCCTCGCATACAGCGTCAAGAGATAGCCCTATGCGCTGAAGGTGTACCTTAAAATGACCGTACCTGGTGAGAGTCGCGATCAAGACTCTCAACTGTTTCTTGCTTATAGATATAAAGCGAGATATAGAGAGATAAAGCAAACCCAGTGCCCCTCAAATTAGATCCACTAACAAAATGTTTGGCAATGCGGCAGCTACAAGTATCAAGCCACTGCTGTTTTAATTCTCTTACATCGCAGTTTTTGATCGCCTTCTTAACATAACTAAATGGTAAGGAAGCAACTGGTTCGGGACCAATGAATTTAAACTCAGCCCCAGCTTTCGCTAGAGAATCAGCGACATCATTGCACTCAATGCCACAATGTGAAATCGATATTATAAAGCACGGAGGTCTGAAATCAAAGATATATTCGGTTTGCAGTTAACAAAAGAAATAAACGAAATATAGTAAGTACATATTACTATAGGAATCATTTCACAGGGATTCGAAGAAACACTGAAAATAATTTATTTGTTAAAAAATCAAAAAAAAAAAAATCCAATTAGTCCAGTAAAAATAGATTTAAAAATCATCATACAGTTGTAAAACTTGGCACACATTTTCTTTAAACGTCAACCAGAACTGTGTGGGGCTAAAGGTGGCAACAAATGTTATTTTCAATTTAACTAAAAGTCTAAAATAGCCATCAGAAAGGTCTTTAAGTAGAAGTTGTAGTTGTTGAAGTTACCAACATTTTGGTAATTTGTTTTATTTTTTTACAACTTAAAAGGTCAGAACTATGAGTTTTTTAAGTTTCTGTTCTTTACACTCGTGATAGAAAGTTGTATGGTATAGTTAAAAAACACATTTACGAATAGCATTACGGAAAATCTCTCTTGACCTCGAAAAATCGAAAAAAAATAATATTCATTAAATATTCTAGACATAGAAGCCGTCGGTTCATTACATCCATATTCAGTCCTGTGTCCTGGGACATATAAAAATTCCATTTGGCGTAGATTTCGTTTAGGAACATAAATGCGCCAGATAGAAGTGAGGTCTAAACAATTAACCCTCCCACATAAATAATCATCCACAAACATGCCCGCGGCAATTTTACGAAGTGTTAATACGAAGATCATGACACCTATCAACATAAGACGGCAGGTCACATTTCCTTAAAGTATAAATAGTAAATCGCCTCTGAACTGACTCCAATCTGTCGAAGTGTACTGCGTAGTGGGTATACCATACAACCGCACAGCATACTCAAGATGTAATCTAACCAAAGAGACAAATAGACTTACACATGAGAATATATCCGAAATTCCTTTGTTATTCGAATAATGTAGCCTAACATAGAATTGGCTCTACGTATTATGTTATCAATATGTAAACAGAAAGTTACTTTGGCATCAAGTATAACTCCCAAATCCGTTATTGAAGCTACTCTACTAAGTTGATTACCATCAAAATAATAGTTAGAAACTATAGGGTTAAAAGTCCTATAGAGCGACATGACACTGCATTTGCTTATACATATTAACAAACAGCAGAGCACCATCTAGATAAACTATTTATTTCAGACTGTAGTATATCAACATCAACTAATGACCGAGTTCGCATAAAAATCTTCAAATCGTCAGCAAATAATATAGAACATTACAAAATTTAAATATATCGGTGATATCATTCATAAATAAAAGAAAGATAATTGGGCCCAAGTGGGAGCCTTGAGGAACACCCGAATGGCAATAGATACAATTTGATTTGATGTGATTCAATAGAACAAACTGCTTCCTGTCTACTAAGTAAGATGCAATACAGTTTAGAAACCTTGAATCAGCCCCTATTGCAGCAGGTTTTTTTATCATAATTCTGAGATCCATTGAGTCAAAAGCCTTAGCAAAATCAAAATAAATTGCATCAACCTGAATTCAAAAAGTTTTGGTATTGTAGACAAAAAAGTGAAATACCCCGATAGTTTATTGATTGAACAGATAACATAAAGGAGTAGTTATGCAAGATGGTACCGATTTAACAATAAATGAGGGTATTCCACCAGGTCCGCATCCATCCTTAAAATTTATAAGAGGGATGTTCTAAATGAGGAATGTTATATTGGGAAGTATTAATGAAATGATTATTATCAATTGGAATATCATAAGTTTTATACACTGATTGAAAAAAGTCTGCAAACCCTACGCAAATATCAGAAACTGTATTGAAAACCAGTTGTGCTGCGCTTGTCGTTCACAAATTTCCAAAACTGTTTAGGTTCATTTTTAATTTTGGCTTCAACCGATTTAATGTACTGGCGGTATTTAGCCTTAAATTCAAATTTAAATTGACTTGTTATATGCGCAATCATTTTCCCTAAGTCTATAGCAAGCCTTATTCTTAGGGTTGCGCAAATTTATCAGGCTGCGTCATCAAACCAAGGTGGGTAACTATAATTACGATTCTTGAAAGGCTGCAAATAATAAATTGTTAAATTTACTCACATTTACGTCTAAAATATTCTTATTAAATAAAACACCCCAATTAATACCTTTAAGATAATCGGAGAGACCATAGACAATTTCAGTATAAATTTCAACTTCAATGATGAATCACAATTTCACTATTTAAAAAAGGTCCAAAAGACTGATGAACAGATAGATGTTCCGTGTTATTCTCAAATATTAAATCAAGAAATGAATCATTACTATTCGAGAAGAGGTTAATTTGTTTTAGGTTAAAACTGAATAACGAATTCAACACAAGAGAATCATTGGCCATTAATATTTATTTAGATAAATATCAATAGGAGATCTAAGATAGGAGGTTAATAATATTATGGAAAAAAACATTCTTACAAACTAAAGCCTTAACACATAAAAATTCAATAGATTCACATCCAGACACAGTAATTTGCTCACTTGTAAAAGAAGAGTGAGCTGCAAAAAGCTCAACCACCGCCCATCTATTTTATACTATTCTGGATGGATCTATCACATATAGACGATATAGTCAATAGGAAAATTCTCGTTGTTAAATATACCATTGTGAAATCCAGTTTCGGTGATGGCATAGAACTGGAAGCTTGTTGAGTAGACGAACTTGAGAAATTTGATAGATTTCGACGAAATTCGCCCAACATTAAGGTAAAATAATTTAGGAGACGTCGCATTGTAACAAATATTGTAATAAATTTTTGTTTCTATTATGATTACCCTTGCTGTAGTTTATAAATTCCTTAATTAAACAACCAGGGTGCAGCTCCTCAATTTTACCTAATAGCCATTGACCTGGTGGTAAATTCGGTTCCCTGATAAGAACTATATTCCCATCACCTATATTGGGTTCTCCTTTTTGCCACCTTTTCATTTTTTTCTGACGATATTCTCCAAAAGTCTGCAGGCAGCCTCGGTATCAATTTGCAGCGGTTGCTCAAGGTCCATGTCTCTTCAATTAATTCTGAGTTAGAAATAGAAATTAACGGTTCAACAATAAATAAATACCCTGGTGTTAAGGCGACGGTCTCTTTGAGACATGCTTCTATTAGACTGAGTACTGTTGACATTTCCTTATACCTCAAAATAGTCTCTCCTAGAATTCGTTTTAAATGCTACCTGGCTGATATTAAAGCAGCTTCCCACAATTATTCGAAGTGAATACTTGCAGGGGCATTAAAATGCCAATTTATGGCATTGTTTTATGTTATATTTAATATTTCCGGCAAGCAGGTTTTGTTGAACTCCTTGATATCGACCTTTAATTTTTTGTGAGCACCCTTAAATGTTGTACCGCAATCGCTATATATATATATGTGGCTGCATAATCCTCGCCGAGCATTAAATCTCCTGAGTGCCGCAAAAAAGGCATTTGTTGTTAAATGTCTAGCAACTTCTAAACGTTAATGATATGCACCGATGGTTGAGCTATGATTTTGATTCCCGATCTCCATAACAAGTAGTCTTTCATTTCATTTGGTGTTAAACCTCGAGAAACAGTATCAGCTGGATTATTTTTACGATAGCTGAGTCTGTGTATGTATACGTACTATTGTTGATATTTCCAATGACTGTTGTACATCCTTCATTAGAGTCAGTGGCGTAACTACAAATTTCGGGCCCCCCCGCAAAATTTTTCTTGGGCCCCTACAAATTTTCTTGTACCTAAGAACAAGTAAAGTTTTAGTTAAAAACTTATTTTTTCCTATTGTCCAGCCTCGCATTAATTAAAAGTGTCTGATTTCGAGGGTCCGATACAGTACGTGATTCAGTTCAATTGTCTCAAACAAATCGAAATTTCTCGCAATCAACTCAATGCTATGACGATTCGTTGATGTATCGATAAAGCATTACAAATTACGTGTATAATTTGAATAATATCAAAAACCTCAAAAATTTTGTATCAAAGTATCTTGAATATTCTAGAAGGTTCTCAAATATCAAATTATCTGTAAGTATGTAAAACCAAAAAAAATGAAAATGAAATGTAAAATGAAATAACCTGGACAATCTTGAATAATTTCGAATAACCTAGGAAATTAGAGAAATTTCGAAATATCGAAAAATCAAGTAAATATCATGATTTAGATTTATATGTGTAACTCTGCAAGTTCCCATAACTCAAAGCTAAGCGCAGAACATTGCCTTACAAAATTCGAATAAATTGGAAAATCTTTGAACAAAAAATTGATTAATCTCTATATTACCTCGATTGATCTTGAATAATTTCAGTAATACCGAAAAATTTAGATATTAATGAATAGTTTTAGAGAGCTTGTAAAAATTTATAAAACCCACGCAAATTTCGAAAAATTCCGAAAATTCGTTTAAATATTGAATTATTTGTCAAGTAATTTAATATTACTAATACTACTAAGCAAAATGCTATACTAAGCAAGATAAGTCTAATCTCGCACCAATCACGCATCCAATAATCTCGAGAAATTTTTAAAAATGAACGAAAGATGAAATCCTAGACAACGATATATGAGCCGTTAATTATGAAAGTGGTGCAAGTCCATTTTTCAAAAAATTTAAGTTAATGATAACAATAGACAAATAAAAGTATAATATTTCTAACGGTGAACAATTTATAGTCAAAATAAAATAAAAATAATCCTTTATACTTGTTAAAAAAATAAGAAAATTCAAAATCCCATATGTTTTTTCATTTATTGTTTCTCTATTCCTTCATTTTCTCGTTTCAACAAAATGTGGACTTGCCCCACTTTCAAAATAAACGGCTCATATGATACATGAGAATTTCCAATTTTCTCATTTAAAATAGTTTTTCAAATTAAACAGGTTTTAGGTAAATTAAGTTTTTATTTGCCGTTTACCGGAAATAAAAAAGATCGGCAAACGAGGAACTATATCAATCACATTCAATCTTTTCAAATCAAAACTTGATTAGTAAAAGGTTGAATTTGAAGTGCAAAAGAGGTAAATTTGTTGGTAAACCCAGCAATAACTAAAATCATTATCGTTTGATGTCAAAATCTTTGATTTCAAACAAGTTTGGCAAATTTTCCTCTAAATCTAAATATCTGTCAGAACCCAAAGCCATTTTAATTTCTATTGAGTCATATTACGTGTAATTACTCATACATTCATCTTCAGCAACAAAGAAGAAATTGTTGGGCTTCTCTTAAGAAAATATTTAATAACAACAGGAACGATGTTTTCTACCTCTAAAAACTAGACTACGGTCTTTTGATAAAAACTTCCTAGAAACTTCCCGTTTTGCAAATTTGAAAAGGTGATCTACTTTAAACTTAATCTGAGCTACCATCTATCTGATCTTGACTTTCAACTAATAATCGAACGCCTGATAACTCTCGTGGGCCCTTGTAGCCGTGGGCCCCCCCGCGGCTGCGGGTGCTGCGGGTACCTAGTTACGCCACTGATTAGAGTCTTATTAACAAAATCGCTCCACATAATTCGAATCTTGGAATGGTTAATTTCTTTAACGGTGCTACTCTTATTATTGATGTTAAAAGAGTAACTTTTACTTCGCCAGTGCTCAAGACAACTTTATTGTATATGACCGCAGCATATGCCGTTTCACAAGCGTAAGAGAAGCCATATAGCTAGGAATTTTAATACGGGTGTGTAATTACAATTGCTGTTGAAAGTTGAACAACTGGTTCTCTAAATGTTGTGGTAACATCCCAGATTGGCAATGCTTGTAATTAGCGGATGTGAAATTATGCCTAAAATTGTTATTGCATGATTTTCCTTTATTTCAAATTTAGCAAGCTTCCGTTTTTCCTCTGGAACCCTTCCTAACACGTCTTTGGTATTGCTGCACGATTTTCTTAGATTGAAGCTCTAACAGGACAAAAGTTGTGTTAAGTCATTCTGCAACGTAGTTATGACATCTAATGAACTTGCTCCTGAAGGCTCCTCCTCAAACTTTCTGTAGCTCTTGGAAAGTCCTTGTTGTTAGATATGGCGCTGCTGTGGTGTCATACGTTGCCGTTATTTGAATTCTTTCAACGGTTTATTGGAATCATTTCGCCAAAGAATTGTTTGTAACTTTCTTTTGTGACTTTAATTTGGAGGTACGTCTTTTCGATGGCGGCAGTGAAGACAAATTTTATGTTTTCTCCATCTTAAAATGATGGAGAAAATCTCTTGTTGAAGAGTAGGTTCCACTAGTTGGAGCTCGTTGAGGCTGATTCCTATTGATGTTTTCATTGAAGCATCAAAAACCACCTATCTTAATAACGTTAAGATGCATGCATGTAGGATTCTTTTTGAAATGCTACTTTGAGAAATCTCCGTTTTTTGATTTGCCTAATTCTACTCCTTGCTTTAGTTATAACATCAATCATAAGAAGGATCTGGCAATAAATTACAACTTTGTTTAAACACTTCTGTGTGTGTTGTTTAAACCAAGCTTAGTTCGCTGAGCTGTTGGTCCTGTTTCACTTCTTTCTATTTCTGGCGTCAGGATTTCTGAGATGTAGTCCGTTCCCAGCAATATATTGACTGCGCGTTGGACATTAAATATACGTTCGGCCCAAATTAAGCCATTGATGTGTTTGGGCATTGATTGTTGCTTTATCTTCCATTGGATTTGTCAAGATGGATAAATACAAAAATATTTCTGATGATAAGGTCAAACCTGCTTCTTCAACATCTTAATGTAGATTTTATGTACATTCTTCTTTGCTCCCTGGCTTTGATATGAAATTAGAAATTTGAATTTGGCTTCGGGTTATATTTCGACTGCAATTCGTGTTTTAAATCGGCTATATCTTCTACTTCGCCATTCTATTGAATTTTTGTTTGGCGGTAAATAATTTTACTTTCCAAGGCCATTAACATCGTTGTAATAAATCATTCGAAGCGGTTCGTCGAGATCAAATACGCCAACAGTTGAAATCTTAAATATTGAAATTATCCTTCAGATATGATTTAAACTCAGCGATTATACGGGCAAATAGAACAATGTTGGAATAGAAACCCATCACAGTTATATGTACTTATAGAATCAGTGATAACGTAATACACAGTATGAAAGTTAAAAAAATTGAGTTTACTCAATTATTTATGATTCCACGTATGAGTTTAAATCGTCACACGATGGCGCAGAAATACTTGATAAGGAGCCAAATCTCAAGATTAAATTTGAAAAGCATTTATATCAAGAACCATCAAAATTTATCTCAAAATTTATTAAATGTAAAACTATTTTTCGGTTTAACTAAATTAAACTCTATAGTTACACTGGAAAATCGTTCGTTATATTCCTTGAAGTTAATGTATGTATAACTTTTCCCTTGAGAATGACGAATATACATATTTACGTCAAAACTTCGTGTTTTTTATTGTACTAAATTAAATAAAGCTTCAAAAATAAATTAAATTTATCAAAATTCATTTCTAATCTAACGTATCACAATATTCAAACCTAATATGCGCATGGCAACATCTTTAGCAGGTGTTTTTCATATTGTCGTCCAAATTTGGCGGCAATATGTATCGGTTTCGATTGTCTCAATGTATTTTCGCATTTTCTTAAAAAGAGCTTTAAAGCTTCAATTTCTGCTATCATAAAAGCTTCGGAATTATTATTATAACAGGGGGGAAAATAAAAAAAAAATAGCTTTTTTATCCATCAAAAGCTTTCGAAGGAAATTAAAATTTCCCCGTATTTAGCTTTTTTTTAATTCACCACACAATAAACCGGGCCTCCATTTTACCAACCAAACACAAAACAAACGGAAAAAACTTTACGATGCTGTTATACTATATAAGCACATAGCAAATTTCCCCCCTTAAAATTTTCCGAAAAGCATTAAACGTGGTAGTGTACATATATACAAACCAACTTTTAGGGTGGCTAAAGGAGGATGGAGATATAACATTTTTTTTTTACACAGAAAAACTCCCATACACTGAGAGAAAAACTGTGCACAAATGTGGAAAAATATTTAATCAATAAATTTATTGTACGGGGAGAATTTTCACCAGTTTCAGTTTTGACGTTTAATGTTATGGTTCGGCTGAAATCTCAAGAATTTTTTTTGTTTTTTTTTGTAAAAAAATTAAAAATAAAAATTAATTTTAAATAACTAAATAGTTTTTCGATTTGTTTATATAATTAAAAAAAAAAAGTTTTCGTTTGTTTCAAATTTATTTATATTAATTTGTAAAGATTTCCCACTCGGGTGTCACCGCGTGTGAACACATTTTTATTTATTTTTTTTTTGTTTTGGGAAAACTCTACGCGTTTTGTTTAATTTTTATTTAAATTATATAGCTACATAGCAAATGAAAAAAAAAAAATGAAAAAAAATAGCCGTGTTACCGCGAGGCTATCGTGAAAATATATTTATGAAAAAAAAAAAAATAAAATAAAAAATTGTTTAGGTGTGTTAAAAAGTGAAAATGTGAAATATAGAAATTTTCCTAAACAAAATGTGTTGTGCGTGTGTGTGCGTGTATTAAATTAAATATATTTATATTTAATTTAGTTTTTATTTTTAGAAATACAAAAAAAAAATTAATTTATTCAAATATTTATATAAAAACAAAATTTGTGTTTTCCTTTTTTTTATTTTTTATAGTGAAAAAAAAAGTTTACAGTAGTTAAATTGCGTAATCGATAACATTTGGATTTGATTTAAAGTTAATTTTTTTATTTAGCTCTTGTGTGTGTGTGTGTAAGTTCTAAGAGGGGAACATTTTCTCAAAAGAAAATTGAATGGAAATTATTTACTAAATGGTAATTAAATTTTTTTTTTAAATATTATTTATAATTGTTATTATACAAATAATTTATTTTACTACATAAATTTTCCAATTTGACTGCGTGTTTGTTTTTTGTCTATGCTTTGCTAGGCAAAAGCGAATGGAAAAACATGACAAATGAATATATTTAATGTGCATTTTCCCCTCCGACTTGTTTTATTTATTCGCGTTGTCATAGTTATAGCACACCTTGTATATACATATTATGTATGTATACAGTATAAATATATACGTGTAATTATTTTCAGGTTATGTCGGAAAATTTTTTGTGTGCTTTGGAAAATAGAACTTTTTTATTATTTCATTTTTGTTGTTGTTATTTTTGGGGGATGAATTAATATCATCATTCGCAAAAATAATGTGATAATATTTTACAGGATTTGATGAGACGGACGAAAATTACATTTTGTTTTTATTATGCCGTCCCGCATTAATTAAAATAGGGATCATTTTTTATGTATAGCCAAAACAACAACAAAAAGATTTTCTGGATAAATATACATAGTATAACCGGCCTGCAATAAATTATTCGGATTGTTACGAGAAATTTATCGGATTAGGAAATCTTAATTATATATGTTGTGCTTTTTAGCCATTATCCGACAAACCCTATGTTTGCCAACCTATTTATAAATATTCAAATTTTCAATGTAACATAAATAATTGGTTTTGACATAGAAAAATCAATGACTAATTACGTTTACGTACATTATGCCAAATTTATTGTGACGCCACATTGACTGTGTTTAATTTTGGGAAATACTTGTTTTTTGCAAAAAAACGACAAGAAACTTGTATGTACTCGTAAATAGGGTGTTTGTAACGAAAATGTAACGAGACATAATGTAATCACAATTTATCTAGATTTCGTAATTAAGATTAGAATTTTGATCTACGTAAATATAAAACGGAAATAAAACAAAAGTTTTTTTATCATTTGATAGTGTAACTTATTTTAGATACATTACGTTTTGTTAACGAGACCAATTAAGAAACACGTGCCAACACCCTTGTAACACGCAAGTTATATGTTTGACATTTTTCGATTGTTTTCGTTGTGTCAAATGAAATTAGCAAAAAAAAAAAAACCGAAAGTGAAATACTTTTTGTGCTTTGTTGTTTATTTTTTTTTATATCATGGGTGCCAGTTGGTACTTAATATGGTGTGTTTGATTGTTTCTCAAGAGGTTATAATATCTTATTTTATTATTTTGGGTGAATTTTCGACAAATTCTTCATAAAAAAGGTTTTTGAAGTCTATATTCGATTTAGTTTATCGGTGTTGTTTAAATTGAAATGCGGCCAGAATGCGAAGTTCTTCTTAATAAAACTGGCCTGAACATCTGAACTTTTAAAGAAATTCTTATCTTGAATAAACTGGACATACTTCGCTTCAGGTGGTATAAAAACAAACATTCAGTTATAGTGTCTATCCTCTAATAATTGGTCACGATTTTCGCCCTTTGACCAAGTCAACGGAACCTTTGATTTCCACCTCAGTTTGCGGGGTTTTTTTTTTTGCAAAATGTATATAAAATAAATTACTCCTAAATCCTATTTAAAATTTACGAGCTAATTGTGTGCATCGCAAAATGATGGAATCAAGAGGAATTATCCAAAAATCAGATTAATTCGGTAACTTCAGCCGACTAAGAGAATCTTCTTCATATGAATGATGTCTTCTGACGATTTTGTATTTCTAAAGGAGATTTAAGTGATTCAAGATGATGATTCAAGTGATGTTCCGTAATTGGCGTTAACCAAAATTGATTAACCAACTGACTATCAACGAACAAGCCGTTTTTTAAATTACATATTAGATTATCCACCATTTTGGTACACCATATTGGGAATGAGCTCTTATGCTCAAAATACGGTGCACCAAAATATTTGTAAATTAATAAGTCAATAAATAATTAAAGTTTTAACTATCACCCTCCACAAACATTTTGGTGAAACCAATTCTTTTACTCATTCAAATTTTGGTGTATTCCGCAATATTGTTACAATTCTCCATGACAAACTGGTCAGGCAGCAGATCGCTGCTTAGCTTCCTGCCCTCATGTCGTTTCCAAACCAATCCATAACACAATTTCCTTTTTCTTTAGTAATGCGGTTTACACACCGAACTGATTTAGATCGAGCTAAATTTGACAACTCGTAAGTCCACTACCAACCTTCACAGAGGTAATATCTAGTGAATATTTGTGGTTTATTCCACTGTACAGCATAAGTGCTAGTTTTGCTAAATTTTTTCTATTTTGGTAGTCCTACCAATATATAATATAAAACTAACGAACCCTAGTATAAATGAAGGTCGCTCTAATGCGACCTTAAAACTGTGACAACGTTTAAAAATCATAAACAAAAATCATATGATGAAATAAGTTTTTACAACTCGATTTGAGAAAATCAATGCGTAATTAACTCGCTACAAAATAACGGTAGCATGTCTGCAACAACATCAAATTCAAACCTATCAAGTAATAATTCATTCAATAACCTGGTTGTTGATGACGGCATTGATTTTGTTTTCGACGAACAAGCAACAAACAATAACAATAAAATTATTATTACTCCAATAATAGTACAAACCACCACCGAACATGAATTGAGAGGTATTCTCAATGGCCTAAATATGTTCCTGATTAAACTATGTGGCATTGGGATCAAAGTACAATTAAGTAGTCAGCAAGAATACAACACTCTTAAAAATTATCTAGTCGATGCGAAAACCGAACATTTAACATTTCGTTCTCCTTCTGATAAAGTACTAAAAGTAATACTTAACGGTCTGCCCAAAAACATTAATACTTATGAAATAAAGCAGGTACTCACCAATAATGAATATACCAAACAAAACATTCAAATAGAAGATATCATTGAACTAACTGAATTAAATCTTAAGCAAGGCTCAAAACAAAACGGCCTTTACTTTATAAAATTCAACACTAACAACGAAATTTCAAAATCATTCAAAAAATTAAAAGTCTCAACCACATAATCATATCATGTCGAGTACACACTCCAAGGAAAATTTTACCAACACAGTGTGGCAGATATGGTATGTATAGTCATGGAAACTGTTTCAAAATTCCAAGATGTCTAAAATGCAGCGAACGACACGATTCATTGCAATGTCCGGTAACTGAGAATAAATCAAAATGCTGATTCGCGTGAAGTTTGTCCTAAAATTACAAAAACAAAAATTTAGGACAAACTTCACGCGACTGCACAAACGCGTGAAGTTTTTCCTAAAATAAAACATTCTTCCTAAAAATTGAGTTTCCTGAGCATGTATTAGTAAGAATAATATATCTCTCTCGTTATTATGAATTTGTACGTAAAAAAAATATTTGTGTTTAATTGAAATTTACAAAAAAACATCTAAATAAATTAAGTTTTAATTTAAATAGTCCAAAGAAATAATTTAACAAAATTAAAGTTCATTCAAAATTAGAAACATAAAAATTACTCAATCTACATAACCCAAAGATCTTAACTAAATGAGCACATGTTTTACAGAAAGTCGGAGGCCCTCTATGTAGAAAAACAAAAATAACGACTTCATTAAAGGTAGTATGCTATCCCCAAAAAATGAATTCCTGTTTGTTTGTTTGTTTGTCTGTTCCGAATGGGCGCCTCAGCCGCTCAACCGATCGCCATGAAATTTTTACCATGTACAAGCTGCATATCTAGAACCAACCTTACGATACTTTAGAAGGGGCTGGACCCCGGGGTCTAAGGGCTGCGGTACAAATTTTTTCGAAAATTTTAATTTTCTTTAAATTTTTCCACGAAAATGAGTTTATGGGGCTGGTTATATGAAATTACTGACATGTTCGAATCCGAAGGGCCCAGCCCTGGATCAAAAATTAATTTTTACATGTATAGATACAAATATTTGATTATTTCAAAATTACTTCTCAGTCGCTCAACCGATCGCCATGAAATGTTTACCATGCAAATGTTGTATGTTCAGGACCAATCTTACGATATTGTGAAAGGGGCTGGACCCCGGGGTCTAGGGGCCATGGTACAAATTTTTTCAAAAATTTAAATTTTTTTACGAGAATGAGTTTGGAAAGGGGTTATATGAAATAAGAGACATGTTCGAATTCGGGGGGTCCGCCCCTGGATCAAAAATTCATTTAAAGATACAATTATTTGATTGTTCTGAAACAACGCCTTAGCCGCTTTACCGATCGCCATGAAATTTTTACCATGTATATGCTGCATGTTCAGGACCAAGCACACGATACTTTTGAAGGGGCTGGACCCCGGGGTCTAGGGGCTGTGGTACAAATTTGTTCTCAAATTTCAATTTTTTTAAGATTTTTTTGACGGGAATGACTTTAGGAAAGGGGTTATATGAAATTAGTGCCATGCTCCAATCCGGAAGTCTGCCCTGGATCAAGAATTCAATTTTACATGTATAGATACAATTATTTAAATGTTCCGAAATAGCGCCTTAGCCGCAAATTTATACACCAAAAAGGATATCTAGCGTGCGATTGTTATACACAAATCATACCTCTACTATAATTGATTTAATTATTCAAATTAATTTTATTAATTTAAATTTAAGACAATCTTTCATCACTTTAACTGAAGACAAATCTATGAACACTTATATTATCCATACTAATAATCCATTTTTATTGGTTTGACATGTACTGTTTAATGATATCCTATTTATCATATCCTGTTTTGAAATGTACCATAGTCAGCGAGTTCTAATTTCCACATAACTTCAGAAATAATTAACATTCTATTTTAATCCACTATTGCAACCGGCGGCTTTTAATGAAAATAGTAGTTTCATACTAAACGCCAATAGTTTATTACTTTATTTAGTTTATTACTTAAATAAATCACTGATTGTTTCATAAAATCAATTCTAGGAAAGGTACTAAAAAATATTGTACGTATAAACTGATTTACTTTGAAAAGTACTAGCGTTTTATATTTGAAAATAGAATCTTCTACAAGAAACATCCTTGGATTCAAATTATTGTACGTGTAAAATTGCCTTACTTTGAAAAAACTTCTTTTGTTTTTCGAAATGTCATTTTCAACCACAGTTCGCGGTAAAACGTATCGAAGTGGACGTAGTTTTAATCGTTTTGAATAAATTAATATTAATTTGTGTTTCGGATGCCGTTGTTCTCGATTAGTTAGCTATATTGCAATAAAATAATTGTTGGTGATTATTTTCCAGGTATTAAATATTATTTCAAGTGAATATACATTCTTATTAGATTTATGTTTTCAGTTTATAAACGTGTTAATCTATGATTACTTTTTGATTGTAGATAACATTTGATTTTGCTTAAAAAAAATTCCGTAAAGACATTTTCAAACACAGTTCGCGGTGAAACGTATCGAAGGGAACATTAAAATCGTTTTGATAAATTAATACTAATTTCTGTTTTGAATGCCCGTCATTCCTGATTAATTAGCTACACGTTTCATTTTTGCTTAAAAATGCCACCGAAAAAAAGATCAATTGGGCAGGTAACTGCAAAGTCGAAGAAGATTAGAGCCGCAAGGGTGGCTGAATCAAGCGAACAGCGTGAAGCACGACTTGAAAATGATCGAAGCAGTACGTCTTCTTCTAGAGCTAATGAAACAACTGCACAGTGTGAAACACGACCTGCAAACGTTCGAAGCAGGATGTCGTCTTCAAGAGCTGATGAAACAACTGAACAGCTTGAAACACGACTTGAAAATGTTCGAAGCAGGATGTCTTCTTCTAGAGCTACTGAAACCATTGAACATCGTGAGGCCCGGCTGGAAGTCGATCGGTTACGATATGGACGATTAATAGAAACTTTTAGAGGTGATTTAAAGTTAGCAGCATTCAATTACGAGAAAGACTATGATTACAATGTTTCAATTGGGCAAATGAAAAACATTTGTTTGTATTGTCATGCTTTAAAGTTTCACAATGGATCGCCTGGAATGTGTTGTTCAAATGGAAAAGTGAATTTGCCTCCTCTGGATGATCCACCTGAACCTCTTCTAGCTTACGTCTCCGGAACTACTGAGTTATCCAGACATACAAACACAACTCATGCTTTCAAATACAGCGATGTAAAGAGAGAATTCTTGCATAACAATCAAGGTATTTGAATTATATACCTCCCGTGCAACGCCGGATAGCTCAGCTAGTCTAAAATAAATTACAACTTTCAAAAATCTAGAAGATTAGTGACTCAGAACAGACGTGATCCGTCTATATATGCAGGTTTGCATAAAGTTGTATATTTATAAATTTCTCAGTCTGGCCCAAAGGTCATACCCAAGTGAACATATACTTTTAAGCGTAGTGGATGACCCCTTCTTTCTAAAAAATATTACAACTTGCCAACATCTAGAAGATAGGTGACTTAGGATAAACGTGTTGCGTCCCTATATGTAAGTTCGCATACAATTAAATATTAATAAATTTCTTAGTCTGGTCCAAAGATCGTACCCAAGTGCA
The DNA here is from genome assembly GCA_963556165.1 of Tipula helvola. Lineage (NCBI taxonomy): Eukaryota > Metazoa > Arthropoda > Insecta > Diptera > Tipulidae > Tipula > Tipula helvola. The sequence goes on from OY744482.1 coordinate 349,440,069, forward strand.
TACATATTTTTAAGGGTAGTAGGTGACCCCCTCTTTCAAAAAATATTATTTCTTTCAAAAATCTAGAAAATCAGTGACTTAGGACAGACGTGATGCGTCCCTACATGCAGGTTTGCATAAAGTTGGATATTTAAAAATTTTAAAAATTTCACAGTCTGGCCCGAAGATCGTACCAAAGTGGACATTTATTTATAAGGGCATTGGGTGACCCCTTCTTCCTGAAAAATATTACAGCTGGCCACAATCTAGAAGATAGGTGACTTAGGACAGACGTGTTGCGTCCCTATATGTAAGTTCGCGTAAAATTAAATATTAAAAAATTTCTCAGTCTGGCCCAAAGGTCGTACTCAAGTGAACATATACTTTTAAGCGTAGTGGATGAACCCTTCTTCCTGAAAAATATTACAACTGGCCAAAATCTAGAAGATAGGTGACTTAGGACAGACGTGTTGCGTCCCTATATGTAAGTTCGCGTAAAATTAAATATTAAAAAATTTGACGGACTGAGAAATTTTTTAATATTTAATTATATGCGAACTTACATATAGGGACGCAACACGCCTGTCCTAAGTCACCTATCTTCTAGATGTTGGCAAGTTGTAATATTTTTTAGAAAGAGGGGATCATCCACCATGCTTAAAAGTATATGACCACTTGGGTACGACCTTTGGGCCAGACTGAGAAATTTTTAAATATCCAACTTAATGCAAACTTACATATAGGGACGCATCACGTCTGTCCTAAGTCACTGATCTTCTAGATTTGTGAAAGAAGTAATTTTTTTTGAAAGAGGGGGTCACCTACTACCCTTGAAAATAAATGTCCACGGGGGTACGATCTTTGAAGATTTTTGAATGTTGTTATTATTTTTAAATTGGGGAGATTGCCCTCCATCCGTAGTGAAGTCTTTGTCATGTTTTTGGTTAGAGGGGACCTCCAACTGTCTGTAAAATATGTGTGCACTTAGTTACCATCTTATGGGCTCAATCTGTAATTTTTATATATCAAATTTCGAATGAACTTTGATTTTGCTAAATTCTTTCTTTGAACAATTTAAATTAAAACTTGAGTTTATTAAGTTGCTTTTTTGCAAATTCAAATTACATAGTAAGTAAAATAATTTTTTTACCTAAAAATTCTTAATAATGAGAGATATATTATTCTCACTAATACATTCACAGGAAATTCATTTTTTAGGACAAATGTTTAATTTTAGGACAAACTTCACACCCGTAAATGCTGCCTATGCCAAGGAAATCATATGCCCAACTCACCAATCTGTCCTAAGTTAAAAGAATATGTACTTATACAGGAAAGTATCAAAATAAAACGGTGCTTGAAAACCAATCAAATGCGCAACTCTGGCGGACCACCAATTTGGACCCCTCGAATCTGCTCAACGCTGAAAAATTCCCTGTGCTTACATCACCTCGGCAAACTCAGATGCATAATACATGAAATACCCCCTTTAATAGAAAACCTTCTAACGCTGATCATAGTGCTGGCCGAAACAAAAAGGACACTACTAATGAAACAGGACAAAGAGATTTATCAAATGATTCGTTGTTTACGTACGAAGAAATCTTGAATACTTGATATGGTCTCAAGCCTCTCTGGTTGTAAGACAAAATCGGAACAATTTAGTGTCTTAACTGTTTACCTTTAACCTACCTTTATAGTAATGTTAAATAACGGTTCAACAGTTTTGAATAATAACACATCATTAAATATTTTATTTGGAATGCCCATAGTTTAAAAAACAAACTTGATGAAACGTTTTCAATATGAATAACCTTGGAGTACACGTAGCTCTAATTTCAGAAACCTGGCTAAAAGATAATGCGACTCTCTTTGAACCCGAATTTAAAGTGTACAATTTAAATAAAAAATCGGATACCCATGGTGGAGTTGCAATTTTAATTAAACGAAACATTCAACACAATTTGTTACCCTCTTTAAATTTGCAAATCATTGAGGCAATTGGAATTGAAGTTAACACTAACCATGGTAAAATAAAACTCATAGCTACCTATTTCAACGGTAAGATTTATAGCTCAGAACTAAACAAATTCAAATCAGACGTACAACAGCTTACTTCATTTCGTTCAAATTTCATTATAGAAGGTGATCTAAATGCTAAACATCCCCAGTGGAACTGTTATAAAAACAACTGGGCTGGCTCGGTCCTATATAACGAAATGCTTAACAGCCAAATTTAATTAAATTTCCTAGCTCCCCAACCCATTTTAATCATAACTCAAAATATGGGTCAGCTCTAGATATATGTAGCTCTTACAAACTGCCCACAATATGAGATCCCTACCAAAATTAAGCTCCGACCATCTCCCGGTCCACTTTCAGTTAGAATCAAAACCCCAATATTATGACGATTTCCTAAGACCAAATTACTCTAAGACAAATTGGAAATTTTTTAAAGCACACATCAACAAAAATTTAAAACTTACTAGCGAATCTCCAATTCGAAATATTAGTTGTTGTAGTGATATTGATGAGCTTGTTGGCTATCTAAACGAAAACATCTTATTAGCTCAAAATAGAAGCGTACTATGCAATAACCCTATAACTAATAACATTAATGAATTCAAGATCCCTGAAGCTACTAAAATGCTAATTCGTCTTAGAAACACACAAAGGAGACAATGACAGCGGTCCCGCGATCCAATGCTTAAATCCATAGTAAACGAACTACATCACCGCATTCGGACTGAGTTTCAAATACTAAGAAACAATAAATGGCATAAAATGATCGAATTACAAATAAAATGTGGGCTATTAGTAAAAACTTGCGACAACGAAGTAGACAAACACCAAATAACAAATTCAAAAATTTTACCTAGAGCATCTTCAGTGCATTGACCAGTACGAAAACTAAATTACAGAATTGAAAAAATATTGTTACTCTCAAGGAATTTATTAAATCGAATTTTAACTAATTTTTCAAATACTTTTGAGAACAGTGCCGTCAAAGAAATTGGTATTAAGTATTATAACTTTAATTCTGGTTTTAGACCCTTGTTATGTAGAGGAAGTACTATGGAGCATTTAAGCGAGTCAGGGAAAACACCGGAAAAAATTCAAAAATTAAATAAATGCGACAGAATATCAAAAATGTTAAAATTTATTTGTTTCAAGCAAAAACTACTGATTCCTAATATATCCGTTGAACGCTTATTTTTAAGTGACGTAATATTTTTGATGATTTCAAGAGAGCTGAACGGTATAAAATGAAAACTATTGGAAAGTCCAGGATTAATAAGAGCGCTGTCTATATTATTCATTTCTGGATTATTAAAATACTGCGAACGTAAATTGATTGCAACATTTGAAAAATAATTATTTATAGAAATTGACAGAAATAGAATTGTGAACGAAAACGGCAGCGCCTTCGGAACGATATGAGCTATTACAATTAGCAAAGAGTTGATAATTTGGAATATTAAATGAAACTAACGCATTATCGAAAACCCATATTTCTGTCAAAAAAAAAAAGTTTGGGAATATAGTTGAGCGCAAAATTTTTCCAGCACATTGTCTTTCTTCAATCCAGATAAAAACCGGGCACATACAATTTTAAACCTGCATTCGCTGCAGGCGGTATAACAAACGAACATTCAGTTTTATAGTCTCTATCCCCTAATTGGTCAGGATTTTCACCCTTTGACCAAGTAAAAATGTGAGATTATACTATAATATACGTTCCAACTATCACACTCCACAAATACTTGGTGAAACCAATTCTTTTACTCATTCAAATTGTTGACTCCGTGACAAACTGGTCAGGCAGCAGATCGCTGCTCAGTTTCTGCCCTTATGACGATTCCAAACCAAACCATAACACAATTTCCTTTTTCTTTAGTATTGCGGTTTACACACCGAACTAATTTAGATCGAGCTACATAAATTTGACAACTACATATGGTCTGCATGATTCCTTCATCCATTGGATTGCCCTGCTTTTCCAATCTGTATACGATTCGTGCAATTACTGCACTACTTATTCTTATGTATTATTCTTACATCTGTGCACTTCTTATTTTTACGTTATTGCTTGTTTCTATGTAGTTTAGAAATATGTATTGCATTTATTCGCTTCCAAAAAGGAAATCTTTTATTTTTCATCCAATCTCATGATTATTGATTCCAGTCCATCATTAATTTTTACAATAGACAGGAAAAGTTATATGACATTGGGAGACAGTAAATCAGAGTACAATAATCCTAGGTAGGTTCTACACATAATAAGAACTACTACATCTTCCTGTGTTACTATTTTAGCTTGAATCACAAAATATCACGTTTCACATTTAATTTTATTCAGCCAATTCTAACTGGATTAATGAATAAACAATATTTGTTTGCGAATTTCATTTTAGGGCCTTTTTTAATAAAGCCATTGATACGTAAGCAGCCACACAATATTTTTGGGTTTTCTGATAAAACGACACATTGACAAACGAACACTGATAAAACGACACACGAACGTTTTTTATAAAATTAATATCCATCTGAAGGCGCTATCTTCTAAGGGGATTTCGCCCGAAACCTGTGCCTTTCCAGAAATTCCAGCATTTATAGAATTATGTACATATATAAGTTTGTTTTCTTCTAATTCATTTTTAACCACTTTATACAAGGATGTCAAGTATAATAGTAAACTAACAAATTTCAATCGGTTTTTGGACGATAAAAATCATTAGAGTATTAGGTCGTTTAAGTAATTCCACATACAAATACAATTTGAGACATCAAGTAATTCTACCAAATGACTCAGGTCCTCAACTACTAATTTAGTTTATTATTTTTTTATAAAACAGTTAATTTCTAATTTAAAAGCTGAACTTTGAATTACTTTAACTGTGATTGTGCTGATAATAAATCTACTCTACGAGTTAGTTTGTCTCCACAATTATGCGGTTATTTTTTGAAGTTTATAAAAGAACTGAACCTAGTATAAGCAAATTAAAACTTGAAGAGATGGTGTTTCACAGGGAAGTGGTTTGTTGTCTTAATTTAATTTAATTCCCACCAAAGGTGGAGGACCTGCTGGGTTTTCGTTACTAGACACATGTAATCACTGAAAATGTACACCAAGTTATGTGGTAAAGTTACTATCCAAGCTAAAACTATTTGACAATCAGTCAAACAGAACAATTTTATTGAAATCAATTTTTAATGAATTCATAACTTGAACGATCAGATTTGCTGCACATAACTCTAATCTAGCTATTGATATGGTTTTTAACGGGAGCACCCGCAATTTACTACTTTGGTGATTACTGATTAGCAATAGACCAAACAAATCTGAAAAGCAACAAAATACTAATTAAACCACGATAATAATTAAATAGTTAATTTTATATTTACCGGCGATTATTTGAAATTTCTAAACCCTATACAATATTACGCTAGTTCGTTAATGAAAACGAGCGGGCCAACAATATATCACAATTAAAATTGCGAACTAAGCATTCACTTTCGTTATGCCGAGTGACCTCTACTTTCGAGTCCGTCAAACTATCAAAATGCTTGTTCAGATGATGTGGTGAATTAGGCAAACAGCGTATATACTTATATATAAAAGAAAAAAGGTGAACATAAATATAAATAGCGACACAAGTATTCCCCGAGCAACAACGTTGCTCGATTACACAAAAACCAGTGAATTATATTCAGTGCACATAACCACACATTCGTGGTTAGCCGTGGTTTAGTGTCGTTAGTGTCGTGTAATTATAGTGATACCTAGTAATCGGGAACAAATCCTAAGCCAATGGGCCTCTACTGTATTTGTTAATTGTGATGAAATGTTGAAGTGTTTGTCAATGCTCCTTAAGTAGATAAAGCTCCGTATGCTTTGGAGGATGCATCAGAGAAACCATATACTAATTAAAGTTTAATAAGATTAGATGCAATAATAAGTTTGGTTAATTTAATATTATTTACTGATGCCAATTTAGTCCAAATATGTTTTTCATTGGAATTTAATTCGTCATCCCAACTGACTTTGGTTTCCTATAAATGTTGAATTAAAAGCTTTTCTGTAATTATAACTATGGGAATAATAAACCTAAGGGATCATACAATCTTTCAAGTTGCAACGTTGGACCATATTTTACGTTTTGCATTTGACTCATATGTTACATGGATGAACGTAAGTAGAAAAGTATCAGTTGTAGGCTGCCATCAAGCCCAATGCTTTTATAGAAAGATTCGCTTTTAAGAATTTCTCGTTTATTTTCTAGAATATTTCTTATCAATTCATTGCTATTAGACGATTATGTAATGTAAATCCAGCTTTCGACAAAATTTTAATTAATTCAACTTGTGTTAATTTTGCGCCTTCCAAACTATGTTGCCCCATATGTTACAGTATTTGTATGTTTAGATGTTTTCGTTTGGATTATTCCTCCAAAGAAATTTTTTGAAATTTGTGGTCATTAACGTCAACTTTAACCTGCCGATACATTTTGGCTATGTCGGCCAGGACTACATATTTATATTTTCCAAATCTTAACATGATTGAAAAATGGGTATCCTGTACTGTTGGATCAACTATTAAAATATCGTTTAATGTTAACCTGTTGTGGTTTTACCAGAAACGTCTCGAATACAGTGAAAATCCTGAAAGCCGAAATCACTTATCGCGAAAACTTACTAAACTAATTTTATAAAAATATAACCTTTATAGCGATAACTCCTGAAACGCGGGAGTAATTTTACTACTCAGTAATTTAAAGTTTTAAAATTATCGGACGCGAAAATTTAATAAACACGAATGTCAAAACTTCCTTTGTGCTTTCTTTGTCACTGTAATGTATGTAAAGCTCTAAAAACTACATGTGTACATGCGTTTCTTTCAATTGTAGTCTATTGTAAATGGTTTAAAAATGAGTGCAAAATTAAAAATTAAAAATCTAAATTTTAAAGCAAAATATGTTGAACCAATTGAAATAAAACAAAAATAGTGTCATAGTTGTCAAAAAGATTGTCAAAAAATTTGGTTGCTGAAAAACACAAATTTATAATGCTATAAAAAATAATTCTGGACAACGCAGCTTATCATCCAGAAATAATTTTAACAAACGTTAAGCCTGTATACTTGCCACCCAACACGACCACAATAGTACAGCCTCTAGATAATGGAGTAATATGGAGCCTGAAGTTAAATTATCGGAAATTAATGCTCGGCAAATTATATTTACAAATCAATAACTGTGCCAAAGTCTCACAATAAAAAAAACAAAACAACGTTTTGGACGCTTTAATTTTCTTAAGAGGAAATTAAGACGTTTAAGGCGAACACGATCAAAAAGTATTTTGCAAATTGTGGATTTTCGGTGCAAAATTTGGAACATATTGAAGAAAGTATGAATGTACTACACCTTTTCCAATTGTAATTCACAAAGTATCAATTGTAATTCAGATTAGTCAATTGTATTTTAGAAAGTGTCAATTTTAATTCGAAAAGCGTCAATTGTAATTTTGAGAAAGCTGCCATTTTTGGTTTTGTGATCCACCCAGAATTGAAGTTTGTTTTACAGATAAAATTATGTAGAAATTTTCGACAATATGTATAATTTTATCTTTGTCAGATTGTAAAGTTACATTTTACAATCTGACCAACCGAAGAGGATATTCGGGTTGTTGTACAAAAGTACGTTCTCACCCTCCTATATATGTAGTTCAGTTAGAAGGGTACAATTTACTATAATTCCGAAAGGCTCCTATTTATTCTAAGGCGAAAGTTACAAGATCTTATCTCAAATATTAAATTAAGTAATTTGCGGGTATTTTTAAATTGATTATTTTAATTAATTAAATTTCCGTATTTCTCATTCCACTCAAATAAAAGTGGTTATAGATATGGGCTTGATTTTTATGGAGCAGATGAATAATGGTATTATGGAGAGAGTAATTTGTCATTTTTTCTAATCTATAGACCATATAGGTGATTATTGGCGTGCCAATAAAATTATTTCTTTAAACAATTGATTTTTCTGCGTGCCAAACAAATTCCTTGAAATTGATTGATTGATTGATCAGAATCTACGACCAAGCTCAAGCAAGACTCCGTAATCCTTTGCACCCAACAAAACCCAAGGAAAGGAAAGGTATGTTTGCATTAAAGATACGACCCGGTTCGATACACCTATAAGTAGTCGATAGTAAGTTAATTTTTTTTTTTTTTGACACTTGTTAATTACAAGACAACAACATTTTTTAGTATGATAATACAGCGCCTCTCTGTTGTGACCGGAAGATCTAAAAAGCCTTATTTTTAATTAATTATTTATGTCTCCACTATTTTTCCCATCGGTGGTTGGGCGATGGGAGGGGCGAGTATCGTTCCATCATCATGTTCCCAAGCGGTCACACCCAAATTTGTGCTAACCGTAGCCATTGTTGCTTGATATCGTTGTTGAAGTTGTTGCATCTCTTCTCTCTTGTCTACTCGCCCCCCTAAATTATGATTTTGCTCATAGCCAAACTAATTCCGTGAAATATTTTTTAGTTAGTTCAGCTATTAGTTCAGCTATTGTCAGCGGGCGCGCCAAGTTTTCTGTTAAACAATAATTGGCATCGTAAAATAAATGGCTAAGTAGGTCTTCAATCTTCATTCGAATTTCCAGTTCCAAATCTTTTAAAAGGACCAGAAAAATTAAAAATTGCCATGCAATTTAAATATTTTATTTAAGAAATTAAACTCCACAGTCATACAAATAAAAATTCATCGACAAATGTATATGTGTTCCATTTGGTGCTGGAAGAGGAAAAAATTGATTTGAATGGTGTATGGAAAACCAAAATTGGCAAATCTGGGTTTTGATTTGTGATATCGACTAAAACATTATTAGTACATATGAGTAGTATTCCAAAATACAATCATACCTTTTGGCAATGTTTCAATATACAAAATCTGATCCCAGCTCGACCTTAAGGCGGAAAAAATTCTTCTGGCCATGAAATAAAATAATAGGTTTTATATTAGGAACTATTTTTGTAATATCTGCAACATATTTCAGACATACAATTTCACTAAAATCCATCAACAAATATGCTTGTTACATTTGATGCTGGAGACTGAGAAGAAAGTATGAAATGGCCAGTATGTAAAAAAAAATTTGGCAAATATTGGCCGGGGGGAATTCTTCAGAGCCGGAATTCATTAGTTTTATATTAGGAACTACTTACTGAATCGACTTAATAACCTAGATATAAAATTTCACTAAACTCTATTAACAAACGTGCATGTTCCATTTGATGCAGGAACTGTAGAAAAGGCCTGGCTTGGTTAAGTACTTAAAAAACACATTTCTGTTTGGCAATTTTTTTTTCTATTAAACTTAAATAGGTTTAAATTTATGTACCAAAATATAATTAGCAGTGTCCTGGAATATTTGTTGAATTCTGGCTATGCTTTATGTAAGAAACTCAATCAGTGCTCCAAACGGAACTTCTTAGATTAAGCATACCAATTCCATTGAAACTTATTATCTGACTTAACCAACATATTTGATAATAAATTAATTAATTGCGGCATACGAATCGAGGTGGCGGGTTTTGAAACTTTCCTAGAAGAAATTTCACTACAAACTTTGGTGTCAACACCAAACCAATTTTATAAAGATTTTTTTTTATAAACACAACAAATTTCGAGACTTAAAAACTGTCTTGCTTTCTAAGCCGAAATGTTCTACTTTTTCAAAATTTTTCAGACTTCGTTCAGGTTAAGGTACTTTTGACCTGATCACCGTAGTAGAGTAGTGACAACTCTCATTGGCTATTGGTTTTTTTGTGATTAATTCAAACGCAACGTGCTTCTTAATTTGTTGTACGAAATAAACCTAGAACTAAAACTATTTAAGCCAATGAATAAAATATCGCTAAATTCGTAAAATTTCTGATGCTTTATCAAGAGGTTTTTACGAGAGGTTTGAATGTTTAATCATAACACGCGGAATCTTTCGGTGTCGATCAGTTATATGTGGTTTGGTGTGCTCGGCGATTTTTTACTTGTGAAAAAACTGGAATAAAGAATCTGAAAGATGTGTACATTGGTTTGTTGAATTTCGACCAAAAGCAGTCCGAAAGGACATTGCTCGGAAGTCGCGTAACGAAGTGAACGATGATCCAGAACTGCTCCAACGGGTCTTAACTGGTGATAAAACAGCAGTGTACGCATATGACGTCGAAACTAAGGCCTAATGGCCCTAATAGAAGCTTCCTGAAGAGGCAATACCGACAAAACCTCGTCATATTCGAAAGAATATGAAGGCCATGCTCAACAATAAGCTTCGATTTCAATGGCATAGTAATATAGTATGCTAAGAGTTCTTCCTATCAGGCAGTAATAATAAGGAGTACTACCTGGAAGTTACACTTTGCTGCTTGTTCGTAAATTTTTGACCTTACACGTCATGCGACTTCTTCCTGTTAAAAAAGCTAAATTGCCGAGAACCTCTTCGACAGCCAACAATTAACTAAGCATCCAATATAGCTACAAATATCATGTTACGTTAGGGACAAGTGAATCAATACAACAAAAAATCTTGTAACAACTGGACATCAAGCCCGTGAAGTTCAAAAATCCCTCGATTTTTTGATCAAACAATATATTTTATCACCTAGCAGTTTTCTTTCATGCTTTCCCGATTTCTCGAAAAAATTTGGTATTCGTAAAAATATTACGTCCAAATTGAATTCATGCTTTTCCATTTCCCAGCATTTCGATATTTGGACTTTACCAAAACTTTAAAAACGTCTTGCCCATTTTTTTGTAAGTGCAAAAAAGGTCGATTTTTAAAATTCAAATTTTTTTGGGCGTGCCGGACAAATTTCTAAACGTGCCAAGTTTGGCACGCGTGCCACATATTTGCGATCACTGCTATAGACCCTCACGGATTTGATGCAACTTATTTTTAAAATAACACATCACAAGTACTCTTAAAGCACGTGAGGTGGTGAATTTACTGACGATTCACAAAGGCCTAAAACAATTCTATAAAATACTCAAGTTATAAGATTCTCTACCCCAAATATTGTCAAATATTTGAATTAATTTAAATATCCAACGATTTATTTTATAATAATCAGTTCAATAAATTCATAAGTTATGTTACAATTATTTAATATTATTACAGTTTATAATTAGTTTAATTAAATATTATGTCACCAGACATCCAATTACAATTTCAGCAAACAATTATTCTATTATAGTCTCAGCCAGCAATAATTTACAATGTTCGCCAGCAGTTAATTTACCATATTCACTAGCAGTTATTTTAACCCTCTCAAACGCCTTGTACAATATATTGTACATCAACTTTCATCGCTTCGACCAACCGTAATTTTTAATTTTTGTCTCATTTCTCTTGTGCGATCGTTCTCTTATGTATTTATGTTCACACTACAGTTTTATGAGCAATGCCGTATCATAGCAGTGCATAATTGTGCTACGTATTTTATTTTTGGAAGAAAGTCAATTTTAAATGGCGTTTGAAAGGGTTAATAATTTCATCCAATTGTAATTAATAACCAACGCAACAGGCATGTCATTCATGGCTAAAGCTGTAGCTTCGTGTACTGTATAGTGTTGCACAGCCCGAGCACAATCACCTCAGACTTTGGTGTCCTTTGCATGATTTATAATATTCTCCAAGTAGATCAATCTTTGTTCCATAATGTCATTACCTTCAACATTTGAAACACGAATCTGACTTTTGGCATAGACTTTGACTTGAGACCAAATAGTCTTAATGGTATTTAGCTTTGGAGAATAGGGTCCTAGCCGCAACAGAGATGTTGTCTTCCCATTAATTACTGTTTCTAGTTTTGAATGGTATGTTGTCTGAAACAATGACTAAATCGGCCAATTGATTTCCCAAATCTTGCCACTGCATTAATGTTCTTACCGAATCATTTATTAGCTGTGCAATAAATGAACCTAAGCTGCGTTCCATAGACACAACCCCTGTTGTAGAAATTGCTCCAATAAAATGTATGTTAGGACCTGTTGATGCTGGAAGATGTTGGACTGCTCTGTGCCCAGCTCTTGCACGGCCCCTTGTTTTACGGCAAAACAAATTAAAATTTATATGCTGCTGTATGTTTGGAGAAAGTTCTGGAATATTACAATATGGCAAAGTATGATGGAAATGGGATTCTAAAATGATGTTTGGAAGAAGTTCTGGAATATAGCTAATAGAGGTGGAATTTGGCTACTTCTAACCGGTTTAAGTAAAATATGACATCAGCGATGAAAATGGGATTCTAAATTAATTTTCGGATAAAGTTCCTGAATATGGCCAAGTATTATGGAACTTCTCTATTTCTTAACCGATTTGGAGGAAATTCGACAAATGGGTTGGAAACTGCATTCCTAAATGATTTTTCTACTTTTTTCCAGTAGAAAAGTGGTGGTCGGGGGTGAATAGGAAACTTGCATTTCTGATACTTTTTAGTTTTTTTCCACCAATTAAAAATTGATTTTTCGTTGTATTTCTGGTTCTTTTGCGTTTTCTTCAAATCGGTTAAAAACGAATTTATTCGGTATTTTTGGTACTTTTTAGTTTTTTGCAAAACTGGTTAAAAATAAGTTTTTTTTCCGTTTTTTAGTTTCCGTGTTATTAAAACTAAAATAAAATAGCTCTTGCATAGTTGCAAAAGAACTTATTGGTATTTTTACAACCAAACATACACAGCTTTTAAACTGTAATAAAAATTTTGGATTTTTTGGAACTAACTAAAATGGGGTAGTTTAAATAAAACGTTAAAGTTTCAAAAACGCGGTCAAAATTGGGTCTGTAACGGTTTTGTACTGTGTCAGAACCGTATCTGAAACAATTTTTGAAACTTTTTGGTTTTGAACTCAAAGTTTCGCATCGATTCCAAAACCTATTTGAAACCAAAAATTGCTACTTGGGTTGAAGTGTAAAACCTGTGCATGAGTATGATATTTAAACAAATTCACACGTGTTGATAAATTTGATTGAAAAATTATTTGATTATTGGAGTACATCATAGTTAAGGACTTGCTTATATCATACTGGTATAACTCTAATGTTACTTGGCTTTAGGTCGTAATTAATTAAGATCATTTTATGATCCGTTTAGTGATCTAATATTAGTATTAGTTTGTCTGAAGTAGGCAATTTCAATGTTTTTAGAATTTTACTTTTAAAATTCTACCTTACACATTAGTCGAATTGAGAGTACTGATATGAAAGATGTAGTCGACTAAAGTAGTCTGTACTCCAGCATGCGGAACAAAAATGCATTTGCATACAAAAGGGTCTAATTTGAACATTAAAATGGAATTATTTAAAGATTTAAAATGAACTAAAAGGAGTATAATTGTTACGATACAGTGCCTCCTTGTACTATAAATAAACGCAACATTAATAAAACACAAAATAAAATATTTTAGCTGCAATGTAGCCACAAAATATACATCATTAATTTATTTTTTTGTCTAAAAAGAAAAGAAAGCAAAAAAAATTGATTAATAAAGATTTGTTACGGTAAATCATTATTTTTTGTATCCCTTCTTGATTACTGTAATAAATATGAAAAATTACGTAATTACTTAATATCTTAGCTAATAAGGCGTGACATTTTAAGATTTTTTTTTGTTCATAAATAGTTTTTCATACACATGTGCTATATATTACTGCTGAATTTCTCTGTTCTTTACATCTTAAAGTCAGCATCTTGTATAGTAATTCTATTGACGCTATATCAATGTCCTTGTCCTTGATAAATAAAACATCCGCCGCTATTAATAATAACGTGAGAAGTTTACTAAAACTAATACCATCACAACAGTCGTCGTCTGCAAAATTTAAAGAAAAACAGCAACACAAACTAATATGGAATTTGCTTCACCAATATTTACAAGATCTAAGAGAAATGTTAATACATAATACCATAACGACGGGTTACAACTGAAATATCCAGACACATTCTGCCTAATGGTATCAGTTACCACTGGTTGCCACGAGGAGGCAGCACGTACACTGATTACGAATTGTGATCAGGTTAAACCTTACACATTTGTACCCATGAAAAGCCCATAAATCTTGAAGTAGAATTTTTGCCTGGATCACCACTGGTGCTAACCATCCTAGCGGATCGAAAAGCCTCGATGCTCTGATAAGATTGTTCGTTTGGTTATCGTTGTTTTGGATCCTAGCAAAAAAACTTTGAAATGAAAGGAGTCTGTTGAAGAGTTCCACAGGAGTCCAAGTGTTTTTACTGTATCACTAAATTCTATAGTATGCGGAGTCCTGTTTCTTTCAAATTTTCTGGAAGCTCTTCTTATAACGCCTTTTCATTGCTGGCCCATTTTGTGAGGTTGAAACCTCCACCGGAAAGGAGATTTAGTAGTTCCCTTTTCGCAGCGATTGCTTCTGCGATTGTGTTAGCTCCAGGTAGAAGATCATCCACATAGAAATCGTTTTGAACAATCTTTGAACCAATTGGGTATCTTGACGCTTCATCAATGGCTAATTGTTGTAACGTTTTTGTAGCCAAATAAGTTACAGACGCTGTGACATATGTGATAGTATATAATCTATAACTGACAACATTTCCTCAATGTCCGCTGCAATCACGTAACGATGTTTTTTTCATTTGATCAATATTGCCGTTAAGTTGTCTTGTAATGTTGGACCTACATGCATCATTTCATTTAGTGATGTTTGTATATTTAGTGAGAAACCCAATGAGGTCTTGTCTGGAAGCATTTTAGTAAATGAGGTCTTGTCTGGAAGCGTTAAAGCATTAACTTCGATCTTGAAAATAGATGGAAATCTTGTACTTATGTCTATTGCTATCTGTTGATGGGCTCGTCCTTTTGTTGCTGAAATTCCAGTTAGAACCCTTGTCCTTGGCAGGCCTAGTTGTTGTGCTGCTTGCTCTGTGATGAAAGTGGCCTGTGAGCCTGGATCGATCAGTGCTCGTAGTAAAGTAAAACTACCGAACATATTCTGTACTTTTACTAAAGCTGTTGCTAAAAGTACCGGGCCACTATCCTTGTCGAGTGTTGAGATGTTCAGCTTTGCAATACTGTTTTCCTGATTTTTTACGTGTAACAACGTATGATGTCTGCCTTTGCAGGTAAAACAACTAGTCGTCGTGACTCGTTGTCCAAATTTTTTAACAAGCTGTAGATGCTGAAAGGACTCCATGTTTCAATATTTATGCCTGTATTCCTTATGGCATGTAGGCACTCGGTTGTTGTGTCATGTAAGTTTTTGATAGCAGTAGCCGACTCCGTGTTGCTAGTATGCTGATTCAATAAAGTGTTGAGCAAATTAGATACGAGTAATTTCCTGTTGTTGAATCGGTTCTCTAAAATCTCCCAAGCTACATCGTAATTGTCTCCAGTATAGGTTCCAAATGACTCAATAATTTTTCAGCGGACCCTTCTACGGGACTTTTATGGTAGTTCATTTTATGTGTCGTGGTTAGCTGATTATTGTTATGAACTAAACGTTTGAATGTGTCAGAGAAACCTACCCACTTTGTGTAGTCCCCGTGAAAATGTGGGATTTCTACTGTTGGTCTACGAAATATTTTGAATTTACTTCCTGTTCTTCGGGAGTCTCCATGCATATTTGTTCATGAAGGTCCCTGATCTGCATCATCATCCTCTCCATGTTTTTAATTTGATTTTTAAAGCTGGTCTGAATCTATTGTTACTAGTCAGTAAAGCTTCAGTTAATCTTTCGATATAAACCTCGAATTCGGATATCTTGCTGCTTCAACTGTTGCCTGAATTTTGGCAATTGGCTAAAAGCAACGTTTGACTCAATGGTCGACGCCTCGGGTAGTTGGGTGTGATTAACTTCACTTGTTGATACCCCATGCTGTGTTGTATTGTTGTTGCCCTCCTCAGATGGGTTGAAGCTACATTTTTCATTTGTTCCTGCTTCATCTGATGTTGGAAATGGTGTGGATGGATATAAGAAGCTCTTCAAAATTTGTTTAGTACTACACACCGTTAATCTACTAGTACATAGATGGTGCATAAGAAAAATTATTAGTTTATGTGGTTATAAGAGGATGTCATGCTGAACATAACGACTTCACTTCGAAAAATCGATTTTTTAAGATTAAACTCCAAAAAATAAAATTGGAAAAATAAAATCAAAAGCTTTGTGCAGAATCGAACTAGAGCTGTACCGCGCTTCTCCATTACATTACCACTGTACGTCACAAACGATATAACATATCACATTTTAATTTGCATTGTTAAATCGCGTCGTTGTACAAATTCCGAGTTCAACAATTTGTGTTGTACATAATTGTAATACCGAAAGATGTTTTCGGTTTTTTTTTCTGTGTAACAAAAACTTTAGAAAATGTTTACAATGTTCACAGATTGTATTACAATTGTGATTTTCTTTTCGTTTCAAAAAACAATGTTAGTATGGTTTATTAAAACTTTATAAAGTTTTGCAAAAAAAAAAAAGTTCAAATTTAGTTTGAATAACATACTCCTGAAATTGACATTTTTATTTTATATTATATCCAAAGCTTTGGTGATGTTTTGTTCAAACTTACAACTCGTACAGTACGAATAAAATCCTTCTTGAATTTACTTACATATATACTTACTAATTGAATTAATAATTTACAAAAAAGCTTCATAATAAATCAAAAACATTTATTCATTGTGCGGTTAAACTCAAACAACATAAACACAACATAATATACTACATTTTATGTTTAATTATAGAAACCCCTTTTCAATTTTGTGGCAATATAGCAAACACAATTATGAGATTTTATAATATATAATTCTCATATAATTATTATAATTAAATAGGCCATCAAAAAAGTTTAGAGCTTTATGAATAATTTGCTTTATGGCTAATTAAATCTGACATACATATTGTACATAATTTGTTGTTAATTTTATATAAATTGTGAATAAATTAAAAATAAAATGAATGTATGTTGAAAAGCTTTACAGTATGTGAAAGCTTTTTCTTGTTCAAATCAAATAGGACGCGAGTTTAACTAATTTAATCGATAAATGTATCGATTTGAATGGGTTTACAGAAAATTTATAAAAAATCACAAATTGTTTCAAGAACGTGGAAAGAGAGACTGCGGAGAAATATTTGGGATAAGGTAGCGGGAATTTCCAATAAACAAACTTTCGAATAATTATTACAAATATTGCGCCCAAAAATTAAATCATCTCCATCAGCGTCTTTCTAAGAAATAAGAAATTAAATATTTGGAAAGGCAATGACTTTAGCTCACATCAATGCTTTTTTGATAAAGCATGACAAAAAATTTGACTGAATCAAATTAACAAAAGATGAACATGAAAATATACCAATCGAATGAAATACATAAGCAGATTGGTCAGAGAGCCCTAAGTTTGTGTACTCAAATCATCACGACGAAAATTGCGAAAAATGATCGAAATCAGTGATGGAGAAGGAACCAATTTGTGTGCTTACATGGAAAACAACCGTGAAAGTGCAACGATTGAATTTTAAAAGCAGAAAACGCCTTTTACATCAACTATAGAAGGATTCAAGACCTATTTTTAGAGGTAAGAATCATTTAAATCGGAGCACTATAACATGCATAAAATGGAGATTTAAATTTGGAAGCACTTTTTTATGTAAAAACCCTGGCAATTTTCTCTGAAATTTGAATTTTCTATGAAATTGGTCGAACTAATTAAGCCAACAAAACGCCTTTTTCATCAACTATAGAAGGATTTAAGACCTATTTTTAGAGGTAAGAATCATTTAAATCGGAGCACTGGTCGCAAATTGGTCGAAATAATCAAGCCAACAAAACGCCTTTTACATCAACTATAGAAGGATTCAAGACCTATTTTTATAGGTAAGAATCATTTAAATCGGAGCACTTCGGAATGCATTTCGAACTGGGAGTTATCCGTTCTTCTGGTGATGTTAAGTTTTACCTTGCGCCTGACTCAAGAAATCAAAAGTTGTTGCGCCGAATATGAATTTTGCACTCTTTGTATGAACATCAAACTGCGTGAGCTTTTGCAAGAGTTATTCCAAATTTGTTGTGCTTCGGTATGTCGCGCTAAAAGAATATCGTCGATATTTAAATAAAACGAAGTTTAAATTATCAGCGAATTCATTGATGTAACGCTGAATCGGTGCAACAAGGATTAGGTGTTAGGTGTTAGACTCCGGCAAGACTAATCTTGGAGCTTGAGGGATTTTTGAAATAATTTGACATCCATTGTGTACTTAGTCAATTTAAAACAAAAATATTACAAACCACACAGACCCTAGATTACAATTACAATAAATTTACTTACATTTAGCATAAAAAATTATTTGTTTAATTATACTAAAGCTGTATCCATCTAATATGGCTTTAGTATAATTAAACAAATCGTATTTTTTACTATTATTATAATTACGGATCACATTGCATGTACCTAAGCATGGTACACAAAAACTCGTTACGATTTTACGAAGCTACATATATAATTTCCCCACAAAACTTTTGCTTTACATTTTATGTATTGTACTTACAATGTTTTCGTTTTACTTGTAAGGTTACAAATTAAGGAGTTTCATTGTAATCATTCATATAGTCGTATATACAACCCACAAACAAAGCTTGACTTTCCATATTTTTACCCAAACACAACCCGTTTTTAATTAAAAAGTTTTTTTTTGTAAATTAGACAATTTCACTCAGGTAAACTACCTCGAACTATAAATAAATTATCTAATGATCTTGATAATTTTCTGAAAGACATTGGCATTCCAATAGTTATGTGTATACGTATTCTTAGAACACACAGAAAAAAAGTACTAGAAAACCACTTTGTGAGTAAACGCAAAGAATTTTTTTTTCTCTTTGGTATACACATTTTCATGAAAATGTAAACAATTTGGAATTGGCGTGACTCCAGAATACAAAAGAACGAATAAGAAAATGAACAAAAAAATCGGAAAATTATACAATTTTTGTAGTTTTGGGCCAAGCAAAACCAGGAGAACATAATTTTTTGTTGGCAATCAAACGAAAGTAATTGTACGCAAAGATATATAGATAATGAAAATTAGTATAGTCATACAGACATACACGTCACGTGACGTAGTCGAATAGTAATTTGCCAAAAATATAAATAAACGTTATGAAAATACATTTTCCGAAACTGTTTTACATTAAAAACATTGACCACAACGACAAACTTAACAGTTTTTTAAACCAAATATATATGTAAAATGATAGTGTTCGTGTTTAGAGAGAGTGTGTAATTTCCGTTTTATTTTTTTTTTATTGTTCAATAAGAGGAAAAACAAGAAAAATAATAGGAAAATTGAGTTGAGGGGTTAGGGTAAAAAAAATAACAATAATTTTGTTTTACACCCTAAATTTTCTTGTACTTAATATAAACTCAACTTCATTTTGTTGTATATATGTATATGTACATACATTTTTTGTGTATATGAAGTGGAAAAGTGGCAGATACTAATGCCATGCCACACCACCACCACATACCATTCCAAACATTTTTATTTAATACACAAACTTCACCACAAAAATATTATGTACAAGAATTTTTACAGAGATATTTTCTTATCAGTTCATATCGTGTACATTGTGTAATTGTACTAGAAAAATAATATCGAAAAACCCATAAAATGAGAAAAGAATCTACCGCCCAAGACAAGTTGAGTTAATATACAGGCATACATCGGATAGCAGCGCGTACACATTTTCTAATTGCTATACCCAAAAATATCGTAATAGGTGGTGAAATCAACGTTATCGCGCTAATAGCAGATTCTGCCAATTAAGAAGCATTACAAATGGTTCTGACATTTTTTTTTATATACAACTTAAAACTACAAAAGGATAAACTTAAAACTAATTAAATACAAAATAAAGCATGGATTAACCGTGCTAGGTTAAGCTAAATGGGAGCCAGAAAACTCAAACAGATAAACGTTTTCAGTTAATCAATACCCGTGGGCAATACTAAGCATTTAGTTCATTTGATGAGGACATTAGTTTATTAAGTACATTAGAGAAGAGCAGGGCTCATGCCTAAAATCAAATGGACGGGGCAAAGAGTCAAATGCGAATCTGAGTGCCTTGTTTTGGATTCTTTGAATAGCCAATTTTTGACCTTTGTTCCTCAAATCATACCAAGCCGGTTCAGCGTACATTATTATGGGTCTTATAAATAGCTTATAAATTAATAGCTTATTAGAATGGTCGAGAACACTATTGCTACAGAGAAGCGGGTACAGTTTCTGAAAGGCCATCGCAGCCCGTCTGCGTACTTCGTTTATGTGTGCGCCAAAACTAAAGTTTTTGTCGAAGGTAACACCAATGTATCTAGCCTTGTCCACAATTTCGACTACCTGATCATTTATCGTTACCGGAATTGCATCTTTGATCTTGTTGCGGTGCTTATACGTAGGTCTAATAACCAGTAATTGAGTTTTGGACGCATTTATGGCAATGTTCCATTTGCAAAACTATTCTGTCAAAGAGTAGAGATACTTTTGTATTCTGGTCGAACATTGATAAGCGCTGTAATTTGAACAAAAAACGGTGGTATCTTCGGCGTACACCTGGCCCCACGTATCCTTAAAAGTAGGATTGGAATGTCGTTTGAAAATATTACGTATAGCAGTGGACCCAGTACAGAGCTGCCAGTACTGACATAAAATTTCCGATTTTGTAAGTAAGCTCTAATCAGAGCAATCAGTACCGGACAAACTCCTCCTCGAATTAATTTTGATAGTAAGCCAATGTGCCACACCGAGTCAAAAGCCTTTCAAATGTCCAGCAAGGCAATTGTAGTTATTTTACGACGACTTTTAGCCTTCTTTACTTGGTTTGCCAATATCATAATAGCTTCCGTGGATGATTTGTGAGGAATGAACCCAAACTGAAATTCAGGAATCAGGGAGCAGACTAATCGGCCTAGTATGTTCTGGTCTACAAAGCTTCCCGGGTTTGGGTATGAATATTATTTTAGATAGTTTCCAACTGTCAGGGAAGTGTGCAAAACTAAACATAGCATTAATTATAAATGCTAATTGAACAAAACCAGACGTTGGAAGATTTTTAATGGCCCGATTACAAATACTGTCTATACCCCCTGTTTTTTTTTTGTTTTTTAACCTACTAACGTAGCTGGCTATCTCATCAGAATTGGTTTCAATCCCTGCTAAACTTTCTCTACTAAATGGAGTAGGGTATAAGGAGACGTGTTTCGCAACCTCATCCACAATATCAGGTCTGGCAATGTGATCCGATCCGCTGAATTCTGATTCGTATAGTAGTCAGCCATTTTGTTCGCCACAACTGAAGAGTCAATGACGGGACCATCTTGGCCTCAAGGATTAGAGTTCTATTTCCTGCAGGCATGATACCTTTTATGCTCTTGTATAAGTTTGACTTATCAGGCTGTATAAAAGCTAGTTTTTTGTTAATATTGTCCCGCCAAGACCAGGCGTTGACCAGAGTGGAGGAAAAAATGTGGGGGGCCTTCCTGTGCCTATTTCTAATGTAATTCCTTAGTTTAATTAGACTTACAATATTGTTTGGCAGAGCGTTTTCACTTGTGTCACAATTAGGTACGAATTTGTTAAATGCTTTCGTAATGATACTAGAAAAGCTTGACACTCTCTGGTCGATGTCCTCGGTTGACAATATCTCACACTCATTTGACGGAGCAATTTTATAGTGTACAAAGTGCCTAAAGCCATCCCAATCCGCATTTTTTATGTCCGGGACCTTAATCCTATCCGTTTGATGGAAAATATTTAATTTGTCGGAGATGTCAATCGGCAGATGGTCTGAACAGACAGAATTCGTATAGTACCTCCATATTGTCTTCCACATAAATATTTTTGGATATAGCGATATCCAGTACTGCGTCGCCTTGAGTGCACTCAGAGGGAAAAGAATACGGGTATCGTTTGCTTCGCAGTACTCAAAGAGCCTCTTTCCGTTTGTATTGGAACGAAAGCGGTTCCAAAGAGGATGTTTGGCGTTGAAGTCCCCGCAGAGCACCACTTTGTCTACAAGTCTGAGAAGCCGAGCAATGTCAGCCGATACTATTTTTCGAAAATATACGGCCGCCAGCAGGAATGAATTTTCTCCCGTCCCAATGTGTACCATGGTCACAGTAAAATTTTCGTTGATCAAAGCTTTTATTTTTTATTTTTTATTATGAACTTTTAGCTCCTGACGACGCGTGAGGTTAACCAAACTGTTGCAATTTAAGGCTAAAACTTTCACTTTAAAAATTGGCAAACGATGCTCAGATATATAGCCTGACGATCGGCAATGTCAAGAACTAAATTTAACTTTTAGAGAAAGCCTGATACCTGACCAGTTAGTGAAAAAAGCTAACTCCGAAAAGCTGCTGAGAGAGACCTAAAAACTCACCGAGTCCGCCTGTGACGAGAATCCAGTTGGATTATTAGAATTGGAATCAGACTGAATGTTATTTCTGAAATTATCAGAGAATTAACAAAATTTGATTTAAAGGAATTGCTTTCAGCCCGTTTATCTGTTTTTAAATTTGATTTTAAGTTTTTCCTCTTGTTTAGCTTACCCAGATACTGCATCCTCTCCTGACATCCGGAAAAACTTGCGACGTATACTCCAGCGCAGTTCGCACATTTAACTGGAATTGTTTCTGCTGTATAGGTGTGCTGTTGCTTGCTTCATCTTCTTTGTTGATAGGGCAGCTGCCAGGAACATGAGTACCGGCGCACTTCACGCATCGGAACTCCATGTTACAGGCTGATGCAACATGTTCGATCGCCTGACACTTTCGACATTGTGTCACCGGTTGCTTTTGCTTGGTTTCCCAAATAATTTTGTATCCGCAGCATCCTCCAAATACTATGATGTTAGAGTTTTTAGTGTTGTGTTCGAATGATACCGTGATGTGGGGTAAACATTAATGACGTTAAGCCCTTTGCTCAAGAGGTCATTTTTTATGTCTTCAGTGGCCGTCTCTTGGTGAATATCTTTAAGTACTATCATTACTTTAGGCCGATTTTTTTATAGTTGTATGTATAAAAGCATTGAACAGCTTGCTTCAGCTTCTCCACAATACTTTTATGGTCCTCGGTTGTTGTAGTGTATACGACAGTACTATCTGGGTAAATTCTAAGACGAGTTTCTTTATGTTGATTTGTAATTCCTTTTAGCTGTTGGATATTGTTGCTGTCGAACCCTTTTAGGATGATCGGTGGTGGTTTGCTTTGCCTAGAGACCTCTAGCGCTGACTGATTAATTTCCGCAGGCACATCTGTATGCAGTTGTTGAAATTAACCGCCCATCTCGGTATTTGGTAGGTTGTACGTAAGATCCACGTCCTCATCCATGTCTGAGTCAGAGCCAGATGAGTAATCATTGCGATCAATTAACTTTTTGATGATCTGCCGAACGTCGTCAGATACCTGGTTTTCGCATTTACTGCGAATCGATCGATCTAATCAATCGAACTGCTTCCAGCTCGTTTTTTGTTGCTATCCTCGCTGTTAGTGGATGCAGCTGTTTTAGGGAGACCCGTAACTTTAGAGTTGATTGAAGATGAAGTTGATAGTTCTGGCTCGCTCATAATGTTGTCTGTGATTGTCTGAATAGACTTGTTTAGTAGTTTGCTGAAAAACAACATTAAAAAAATATCCGTCCGTCTATCTGGAAGTCTAGATGTTTGGATGTCTAGATGTCTAGAAGTCTGGATGTCGTTTTCTAAAGTCAACGCGGAGAATTGAAAACCTTTCGGAACCTGTAGCTTAGGAGAGTTGTGTACTTGCCATACGACTTGACCCAAAACCACCTGGTTATATAAATATTTACCAATTTTCTTATATATATTGTGGTTTGAATATTGAGTTGGATACTGAATTTGAGGTTGACTTGAAGGTTAAGTCAGGGGTCAATTTGCTGGTTGAGTTAAAGTTGAGTTGGGGTTTAATTAAGAGATAATGAGCAGTTAAATAATTTTTTATATTTGCTGGTTTGAGGATTGGGTTGGGCGTTGAGTTTGCGGTTGAGTTAAGAGTTGGGTTGGGTTCCATTTGCGGGATAAATTGAGGCTCAATTGAGCAATCTATTCGTTCATATGATATTTAAACAAATTCACAGCGATGGTGACGATGATGGTATGATGATGTAATGTGTTATGATGTTTTGATGTTAGGATGGTGTGATGTTATGATGTTGTGATGTTATGGTGGTATGTAATTGTGTAATGGTATGATATATAATGGTGTAAAGACATAGAATACCCAGAAGCGACCTAACGCCGTTTTTCTATGGAAAAATGTCGAGTCACAATATCTCCACACAATGTCGTTTCTGGTTGTTAATTATTCTGTGGTAATGGTTTAATGGTACGTATAATGGTACGATGGTATCATAACATAATGGTTTGGTGGTATAATGATATGATGGTTCGATGGTACGATGGTATGATAATGTGATAATGAAACGATGCTATGCTGGTGCCACAGCTTTTCGAGTCGCGTTGATTTGAGGAATGGGTTGGATGTTGTGTTCGAGATGTACATTACTTAATAAAACTTATGTAAAAGCCACAATTTATTAAAAATATAAGCACATATTACATTTGAAATATTTATAGGATATACTAAGGTACGATTACGAAGAGTAGAAACTTGACTAACGGAATTTCACGAAATCAAACAATTCATCATCGAGCTAAAATAAATGACGAAAGCCAGCAAGATAATTTCGGTGAGAAATATTATACCGCAGTCGCAGATTTGAACAAATTGATTCGAGAGGCTAATTTTACTAGTTGAGTTGATATTTGAGTCTTAAGTTAGCTTGACTTGTTCTGAGTTGGGCTCATTTACGCTTTTAATTTTTCGAAACTTGTTGAATTGAGGATTGAGTTGGGCGTCAAGTTGAGGGTTGCGTTGAGGGTTAAGTTGTCCAGTAGAGTGTTGAGTTAGGGTTGAGTGATGGGGTGCAGCTGGAGATTTATTTGGGGTTGAGTCGGGGGTTGCAGTGGAGATAATTGTTAGATTATTGAGTTCATATGCTCATGTAGTTCTCGAACCGTAATGAGTTAGGGTTTGAGTTGAACGTTGAGTTTGGGTTGAGTTGAAGGTGTAATTAGGGAAGGTTGAGTTGGGGTTGAATTATGATTAAGTTTATAGGGTTGGGTTGACTTGAGGTCGAGTTAGGGTTGAATAGGGTTTGAGTTGAAGTTGTGTTGGATTTGAGTGAGTGTTTCGGGTTTAGGGTTTAATTTGGGGTCGTTAGGGTTTAGTAGGAGGTTAGATTTAGTTGATTTTAGTTGAGTTTTTACACGCAAGTAGTTTTCATATCGAGTTGATTTTGGGATTGGGTTGACCATTAAATGTGGAGTTGTTTAGAGGGTTGACATTTAGTTCGAGCTAAGTTCAGTTGAAATTTAGTTAACTTACGTTATGGTTAAGTAAGAGGTTCGAATGGGGAATTATTTGGGGGTTGATGGGGATTATGTTAAGGGTGCGATTGAGTGGTATGTTGAGTTATAACTTGAGTTGTAGGTTGAGCTAAAGGTTGAGTTAAGAGGTTCAGTTACTGATTGATTTGGGAGTTGAGTTAATATGCAGGACCAAAGTTCTGATCACCTCCTTCCTTTCTTCCTCTTGGGCTACATCCCATGAAGGGATTTGGCTGCCTTAACGATGTTTCTGAAAATAGTTCAATCTGCCGCAAGATATCGCTAGACACGGTAGGTGATCTCCCCCCGAGGTCCTACCTCCGTTGGTTCGGACTCCAAGGCATATTTAGTGGTCCGATTTTGTGAACGAAGTACGTGTCCATGCCATCTCTTTACGATTTTATGAATCCGATAATTTCGATTTTATCGAGGTCGTTTCTGATCTCGTGATTAGTTCGCATTCTGTTCGTGGCACCCCCTTTGGGTGTCTTGTTATTTTTCATCACATGATGCAGGAGGTGGTGGCGTCATCTCGACGTTGATATCATGTTGAATCAAGAGAGGATCTTGCTGGCAAATAAGTGCCTGTCTAGTTAGAACGAGGAAAAATAATTCCACCACACTTCGCGGAAGGTCTTAGTGTATTTTTAATTCACCTAATTCCTGACTTATTTCTCTTATCCTGCCATATGTATCTCTCAGGCTAGACTTTTGGATGTTGTGTGCCTATCGCTCATGCTATTCTCTTTTCTTCCGTCTGCAATAGCCGTTTGGAGAAATTATAGATTTCGTTTGTGTGCGTGATCTTTCTCCCGCACCAAGACAATCATCGTCCAAACAGATTTTAGGTGTAAATGGATTTTGGCCTGTAGTGATTGCAGCACCAGTTACCGCCATTTTAATGATGTCCCACTATTCTTGAATGGAGTCACGAAATGGTTTATTCTACAAGATTCGTGAAACAGTAGTCTTGAAGGTGGTCTGGGTAACTTGGTTTTCCAGCGAGTAATATGCTGGAAACGATGATTGTATGTGGTGGATAGACGAAATTTTAATTCAGCAACTACCATAATAAGTGGTCTCAGTCAATGTTAGCCCCACGTTTAATTCTGATGTCTTTGAACTAGAAAAATGTCTTTTGGACAAGAGGCTGTGGTCGATTCGGTTGACGTTGTCCCGTCGTTTGATTTCCATATGACTTTGTGAATACGCTTATGTGGGAAATATGTGCTGGGAACCACCAATTTGTAGAGTAAAGCTAGCTGGGCAGTGTGTGTCCCGCCTTGCCAATTTGAGCATATTGCCAAACTTGGCTTAAGGGCGTTTCAAGCTGGTCATAGAAAGCGTATCTGATTTGGTCATGTTTCTGTCCAGTAGGAACATGAACGTTCACAAATCTGATGTTGGAGTGACGTCCAAGAAATCTGAGTGAAGAAATCTGATTGTTGGCATGCATGAAATCAGTCACTAATGGACGACATCGGTTGATCCATGTTATTCCTGTGACAGAGATGACATTGTCGAATAGTCTTGTTTCCTGCAGTGCTCTCAGGTGGAGTTTATACGATGCGTGTTTGAGGAGTGTTGATGCTGTAAACCCATACCATAGCAAGAGCATAGGCACAGTCTTTAATGGCGTCTGCCATTTCTTTATTATACCTTTGTTCTTTCGTACGAGATGGCGCTCTATTTACATCATCATATCTTGTAATTCAGGGTCGTCTTTTTCGGAATTTCTGATATTAACTTTAAGAGCTGTAACAACACTGAGTTTCTTTCATTTTAATCCATTTATAACAAGTTCGCCCTACATAGAGTTGCCGTTAGTATAATCTTTTCCCCGTATCCATTCCAAATAGGAGAAAGGAAAAAATGTGAGATATACTGCAGCCATGAATAAATAACTTGCCACAACGATGTAAAAGGTTAGCATCAGTTTGCTAAACTATATTTTTAAATGTACAGAATTGACACGACAATGTTTTGTTTACAGTTTCCCAGTATTAGGGAGAATCTGTACTCCAGTATTAGGACTTCGTAATATTAATCTAGCGACCATCTTCTCGCCGAGGATGTTCCGTCTGTAAATGACAGGATATTTAAGAGCGTCCAGTTCCCGATGCAGTTTGGATTTTTTTCAAGAAGTCAGGGGGAAAGCCCTGATTCCTCACACAACAGGATTTTTTCAATCCTAAAAAGTAGCAGCCTGTAATTTTTAAATACAGTTGGCATTACAAAATATTGGTTTTTGCAGTGCAATTTTCAAAAGTTTCTATACATTTCAGAATGCAATCGAAAGTATCGAAAATCTCGAATTAAATTTAATCACGTGCTAAAATCGGAAATAATCTGAAAAATTCCTACTTGCAACCATATTCCATTGCAAGTCATCCTCTGATGCATTTGATATTTTGGTAAATTTTTTAAATTAATTTTTGTTTCAAAGGTGCTCTTGCTCCACCTTGATTTGCTTTACAGATCTTCTGAAAGTATATGAGGTTTGAAGAACTTTCGATATTTTTTGAAGTTGTTTCGAGGCGATTATTTGAGACTTTTGAGATTTTCTAGTTTCTATTGCGCTGAGTTGCAGAAATTATTCTTGACTGTCAGATTATTCGTCGTTTTCTATATAGGTTATTCGAAATTTGCGAGTTTCTAGGGTTGATTTGCTTGCTCATGATAATAGCTACTTCTGTTTTCTTGGTTTTAGACTGATTTTGAGTTTCATGATGTTTATATACAAAATAAACTGTCGTCATTGAGCGCCCGTCCCACAACATGTTATCTTTGAAAATTTACTGATGGGGAGGTTTTCCAACATGTTGGCGGCGGAAATCTACTGATGGAAAAAAATTACATTTAAACTATAACATTGGCTGGCAATTTGTAATGTATCATGGTCATCTCAACAGGCTGATTTTACTTGTAAAAGCTTTAGTTAGTAAAAGCTTTTTGAGACTTTTGAGTTTGGTCTATCTATATATCTATATATCTGGCTGGTAAGGCCTGTGAAATGACTTTATATAAAGTTGTAACAGCCAAGTGTTTCCTGTGGTTACTTTTCTGGATATTGCCGGAGCATTATATAGTACCTCGTTTCATTCGATTAGTGAAGCTTGCGCTAATCTTGGTATTATCCAGATAATTTTCAAATGGCTCGCATCTATGCTTAAATCTCGTGTTGTTGAGACTGATTGGATAGCTTTCCACGGTTTTCCTCGGGGAGGTGTACTCTCGTCTCTGCTATATGGCTTTTGTTTATTGGCGAGCTTCTTGTTAAACTGTAATAATCTGATTTTGTTGCACGAAGTTATGCTGATAGCAAAATCGTTATTACAGTTGCTGGTAAACACTTAATTGTGTTACCCGAGTTGATGCATGATGCTTTACTTGTTGTGAAGGTGTGATGCGTTGATAATGGTTCATGTCAATTTATCTAAAACTATTTTACTTGTCTTTACTAAACAAGGATATTATCCAGATGTGACCCAGATTATCAGATCCGACTACGTTAAACATTTAGTTGTTATCTTAGATAGTAAACTTTCATGAAAAAATCACCTGGGTTGCAAATTTCAAATCTTTTGGCAATGTAGAAGATTCTTAAACGTCATCAATCTGCTTTCTTCAAACAACAGTGTTTCGATCAAGTGGGATTCTGTACGTTGTGATTTTGAAGGCAATAAGAATGCCGATTCATTAACCAAAGCTCGAACTCGGAAGAAATGTATAGGTTCCGAACCGGTTACTCCCGTATATTTCATGTGCAGTTGTTCGGCTTTTGATATCGCCAGGTCCCAATTGCCTAACTCGAAATAGATAGATCTAACCTAACTACTTGCTTAACTACTTTGGTCTACTTGCTAACTTGAAATATATATTTTGAGGCGGTTGTGAGTTAAATAAGCCTCGGTATAATTTTAAGGATGTTAGTTCTGCATTGGTTAGTTTCAGTGGACAAGAATTTCTCCACAGCTTAGATTTCCAGAAACGTGGATCAGTATGTTAAAAAGAGTTAATTGGTTATGAAAGTTTCCCCAGATTATTCGAGTTTTTCCACAATAATTTTTTGAAAGAAAAGCTTTAGCAATTTTTAAAGATTGTGAAACTTTATTTATTTATCTACCAACTTTCAAAATAATCTGACAATTTAAAATATTCTGTTTACCAAAAATCAGAAAGAAAAATCAGACATCAAAATCTTTTTTTGACAAATTAAAATCAATAATCGATCGTACTTTATTAAAAGCAACCGAGACAATTTAAACAGGTTCATTCCTAGCTAAATTACTCCTCCGTATTGGTAATTTAAGAACAAAATTCTCGCTCAATCGTAACTTACGTATTGAAAACACATCGAGAATCTCACTATAATCAATCCTAAAACGACGTGATTCTACGAATAGAGAGAGGTTCCAATCTCAATAGTTTACTCCCCTATAAGGAGGAAGAATATAATTGGGAAGATTATTGTCCCTCGGTAATCTACGCAAGGCATATGTTAAAAACTGTTTTTGTACCCTTTCGTTAAGATGCGAAGATTCACCCCAATAACTACGTCATAACCTAATTGCGAGCGCACTAACGAAATATACAAGATTCTAATCGCATAAGGATCCCAGAAGTTTTTAGAGAAGCTTTGAACAAAGCCTAACATGGAATAAGCCACTTTCTCAATTCTATGCCCAATTCTATGGAAAATCGCTTTATTTTGCACTTCTTAGTATTCAATAATAAATTATGACAAGTAGAGTAGATCAGAATGTAAATTCTCTGCATCCCGAATATTCGAAATACTTTTAAAAATTTTAATATCGTCAGCATATATGAGAATTTCAGTATACTTAACACAGTCAATCACATCATTTATAAATAAAATGAATAAAAGGGGACCCAAATGGCTTCCCTGGGGAACCCCTGACGTTACATGAATCAATCTAGACACTTAATCCACATAATAGGTAAACTTCTGATTTATCCAATAGTAGTGTGTGGTCAAGTTTGTCAAAGCCTTGCTAAAATCTGAATAAACAACATGTACATCCTTCCCCAATTCGAAAGCAGTTGAAATAAAATTGTTCAGTAAAAATAAATTTGAAATAGTGGATCCGCCAGGAAGGAAGCCATGTTGTCCTCGTTAGTAATATTACCGATAAAATAGGTAATTTTGGGTAATATTACCCAAAGTGGTGTTACCGTGGTAATATCGGTAACATAAACTAAAAACGTGTTTTCTAACCAATTCAACTAGTCGAATGCAAAAAGAGATGTGACACCACTGGATTATACCTCTTTATGTACTATTAATCTAATACACCATATTTTACTGTATTCTACACATTTTCCCTAATCCGTTTACATATTCATTGGACAAACACGTAATAGAGCTGGAATCTGATCCTGAATATGAAACAACGCTATGTGTGGAAAAAACACCAATCACTATTTTAAGTAGCCAAGTGGCTGCAACGTCTTCGTCGAAGAAAAACAGAAAGTCGACGAGCTATTAGCTCGAGCAAATTTTGTTTCTGGTACTCCACTAAGCCTCCCCACAAAATCGTCTTGTATTGGTTTGTTCAAGAAATTACGACCATCCTATACAGCTCCTTCATTGTTGGGCATCGAGTACCATTTCATCGAAGGGCAGGTTTTAGCACAAATTGTCGGTGCCAAATGTACTAACATTACAGACCGATGCTGGGTTGAACATATGCAGGGACTCCATAACAAGTTATACCATCAATAAACCCAAGGCCATTTTTTTAAATCTACTCACACTAAGGAAAATCGTTCATTTGGCTTTTTAAGTTGTTTTCCGACGAAATTGAAGCAGAGTTGGCCACTTGCAAGCCTTTTGGTTATCAGTTGAAATGAAGAATAAGTCACCGACCTTTAAAGTTTTATAGAGATCTTTATTGACTTTTGTTCTTCTGGAAAGTTGACCGAGGTACTCTGTGCGAAAACGATCTTTGATTACCTCGCGTAGTCGTTGCCGATAACGTAATTTGCGCGACAGTGATGTTTTCTTAATTTCGTCTATATCTGGGACTCCGTCTTCGTGAATTTCTTTATTTTCTCCCAATTGACGTGTTGCAGTAAACGGTTAGCTTTGACAAAATTGGTACCGTTATCGCTGTAAATGTAGCTCGGTCTCCCTCTACGATGTATAAATCTGCGCAAAGCTTCGAGAAACCCATCAGCTGCCAATGTCGTAACCAGCTCAAGATGAATGGCACGGTATACTGCGCAGGTAAATAGACAGATGTAGCA
Organism: Tipula helvola; assembly: GCA_963556165.1. NCBI lineage: Eukaryota > Metazoa > Arthropoda > Insecta > Diptera > Tipulidae > Tipula > Tipula helvola. The sequence continues at coordinate 349,471,819 of OY744482.1, forward strand.
CTTTTGGCCTTCTCGTAAAAAAAGAGGTCCATCGAAGTCTACTCCCGTGATTTCAAAAACTTTGCATCTCTGACTCTCCTTGCGGGTAGACTCGTAGGCGGTGCTTTTAGTGTTTTTCCTGCAAAACGGCGACAGGTAACACACTTTTGTATGACATTTTTTACAGCACGCCGACCTGAAGTAATCCAAAAATTTTCTCTCAAAATTTTTAACATCGTATTGATGCCCGAGTGATTATTTTTCCGGTGTGCATGTGTAATGAGCAGTTTGACCAATTCATGATTATGGCTTAAAACTATCGGAAATCTGAAGCCAAATCTGTCATCGCGATTTGAAACCAGTGATTTCGTTCTAATTAATCCGGTGCTTTCTTCTTTATAGACTTCGAGGGTCTTTAATCGTGAATCGTTTATTCCTTCAAAGGCCTCGTCTTGGCTGATTTTAAAAATTCGCGATTCTGCATCAATAAATTCTCTCGCGCTGATTTCCCCCTTTTAGCGGCATTCTGGATTTACTTTGCAATTTCGCGCAAATCGAAAAATCCAAGCAATCATTCGGACGGTTTTTAGATAACTTGACATTCTGAGCAAATACCACGGTGGATCAGATTCTCTGATAATCACATTAGCACAACTGAGTACCGTAGCCTCTTGAATGAAACTTTCGGGCGTAGTTTTCTCTGCGTTTTTCTTCAACTCTGCGTTAACTTCATCCTCGTTAATCTCAAAACGATCGGCTGGCGAGTGATCAGGAGAATTTTTTAACCAGTCTAGTCCCTCCCACCATCTGGAATTTATGAGCTGTCTGGCTGTATACCCTCGTGACGGCAGATCGGCCGGATTTTGATTGCCTGGTACGTGTCGCCAAGTTTTGATATCAGTGGTCGCTCGTATTTCTGTTATTCTATTCCACACAAAAACTGCCCATTGACCATTACGATAAATCCAGGACAAAACACTTGACGAATCCGTCCAAAAAATTACCTCTACCTTCTTTAATTTTAACGAATCGATTGTGGTTTTCATCAAGCGTGCCCCAAGCATTGCTGCCAAGAGTTCCATGCGTGGAATCGAAATATCTTCTCGTGGCTTAACTCGTGATTTCGCTTGTACCAGATGAACGGACGTACCATTTTCTCCTTCCACTCGAACAAAAAATGCAGCCGCGTATGCGGTTTTGCTTGCGTCGACAAACATGTGAAACGTTACTTTGTCACGTGTGTTTCCGAAAATCCACCGTGGAACACTTAGATCTCGAAGTTCAGGAATTTGATCGTACCAGGCATGAAACTGTTTTTGGTAGTCAACTGGGATCTCATCGTCCCAATTTAATTCTTTGATTCCCCATAAATTCTGGAGCAATATTTTCGGAAGTAGCAAAGTGGGCGTGGCCCAACCGAGTGGATCGAAAACTTTATGCGCCGTGGATAAAACAAAACGTTTCGTAATTTTTCCTGGTCGTTTTTCCGTTATTATTATATTAAGTCTCAATGTATCTTTGTCATTGTTCCAATTCACTCCGAGTACGGCACTGTTGTCAGATTGGCCATTATCGTGCGTCATCTCCCACCCTCGGAGGTCAAAACGGGCTTCTTTCATGATCCGTGTAGTTTCGTCTTGGAAATACTGGGCCTCCTATCGACGTAGAATGAGTCGCGTATTCTCTCTATCAACTCTGATTCTTCAATGTTCGTGGATTTTTGAACCATTTTTTCCAAATGACAATCGATTGTTGCTCCTAGCAGAAATGGGCTACAGGTCAACCTGAAAACAACGCGACGGTGTTGAAATGTAATAATTTTTCTTGGTTCTGTCTTGCTCCACCAAAAAAATTTCAAAAATTGTCTACCGAAGGCGCAATGTTTATTTGTAAAAATGCTTTTGCAATATCAGCAACTATTCCAATTTCATGATTCCTGAATCTCAACAAAATATTAGGAATCATTTCTATTAGGTTTGGACCAGTTTCAATGCATTTGTTGAGTGAAATCCGTCTTTTGTTTTCGCGAAATCATCGAATACTCGTCGGACTGGTGTGGTGCTACTAATTTTTAGAACATGACGATGTGGCAAATAATAAGCATGCTCACTTCTTCGATAATGCCGTCTTTTTCCCAAAGTGTCAATAATTCGTTGTACTTCTCAAACAAGTGATCATTTTTCAATTTATTGGTCAGATTAATCAATCTCTTTTCGACCATAAAACGATTATTTTCTAGTGGAGGGTGCTTCTCCTTCCAGGGAAGGGCCACTTCGTAGCGCCCTTCTTGAGTGACCCGAGTGGTGGATAAACGAGATAATTTTCCTTTGAAACTCTATCAGCTGGATCTGTAATTCCCAGCGCATCAAGTCTCCATAAATCCGTAATATCTGCTTCTCTAGCAAAGATCGAAATAACTGTGAGAGCAGCATCTTGGCGTTCCAAAATTTTTTTTGAATTTTTCCCCATTATAGTCCAGCCAAGGAGAGTTTCGACGGCGGTCTCCCCAGTGGGAATTTGTACAATTTTACCTGTGTACAGCCGCCCCACCACATCCGCGCCTATCAACACAGCTATAGGTTCGGTGTCGTTACCAATGTCGGATAAGTAGATTCCTTTACTTTTCAGCTGGTTCAAACGTGTGCTGTTTTCATATGCCGCAATATTTTGACAAATGATCTCCTCATGAAATGCCGTAAAATTACACTTGAAAGTACCATCAAGTTTACTTAGTGTGATGCGTGAAACTTGGTGTTGTCGGGGTTCTGACATCCCCCCACCAAACAATAAGTGCACCATCTTCTTTTCACCGATATTTTTGAAACCTAATTTTTCGGCAAAACTGGCTAACACGTACGATTTATGCGACCCGGTGTCAATGACCGCGCGAACTACTCGTTCTCTCGTTGGCCCTTCCAACTTGACGCGGAGCGTCTGCAAATAAACTTGGGGATCTTGGAAGGTTACGTTGGCGAGATCGAGGTTTTTTGTCATTATCTGAATTTCACCCACGGTCTGATCGCTATCATTTTTGGTCACTTCCCGACACATCAACAAAACATGTTTTTTACCACACCAGGCACACTTTATTCTAGAACGACACTTATTGTAGCTGTGGTTCAATTTCAAACACGCAAAACATGCTTTTTTATCTTTCACAATATCTTGTCTCGCACTCAAACTCAACTTTTTTGCTTTTTCACACGAATCGCTGTCGTGACTCTCCCCGCAAAAAATACACTTACTCGGAATTTTTTTGGTTTCGTTCGATGTAAACAAAGCAGCCGCGGTTGGTATTGAAGTTTCTGTCACACTTCTGTTTTTCTTCGTACTTTTGTTGTTGTTGTGACTTGGTTTTTGCTCGTCGAATCCGTTTATCGCTAATGAAATTCTCTCTTCGTTTTTTTTTTGTTTCTTTTGTTTCTGTCTCTGCAATCTTTTTCTGGGGCTCAAGGCACTCCCAACTTTTTCGCAGTTCCCTTTTAACGTCCTACCTTACGCCGTTGCCAGCCAACTCGAGAACGTACGGCTACAGAACCGCTTTCGTTTAAACCACCTGCACATTGCATTGCTTCATGCCAGCCTATAGTACTGACATGAAAGGTGGGTCGGCCCATGGATTCCGCACTCTCAACAGGGGGTCATAGATGTGTTCATCGTCATCACCGATCGTAATCAGATGATGAAAAATCCCTGTTGCATCCCGCCCCTATAGGGATTCGAACCCGGTACCTCCCGATCCAACCGCCGTAGCTTTAACCACTGCGCCGTTTGCTCGGTCTCTCTTCGTTTTGCACTTCTGATTCCAAGAATTTCATCAAAACTTTCAATCGATCTTGGGCATTATCAACTCTAGTATTTTGACGTTGCCAGGCCCGCAAAATCTCTTCGGGTAGAGAGGATACGACGAGAGGAAATAACATTGCGGCGCACATTTCCGTGGTGACACCTATATAAAATTTATTATTTACTGTATCCGTTGAAGACGAGGAAGGACCTTGGCGTGAACGTGTTATGCTTAAAGGCAGATCAAGCAGATATCGCTCTTTTGTCCAGACGTCAAAATTTAACTAGTGTTCTCTGGTATACAAATTGGAATCAAAATATTGAATAAAAAGTATGTTACCTATTTTAATCGCGTCACCGGTAATATTACCGGTAACCAAACCAAATTTAAAAATACCGGAAATTTTACAAAACTGCCTACGAGTATAAAATAAAATAAAATCTTTGACTAATTTTTCAAAAAGCTTCGGTAAAACGGATAAAATACTAAAGGCTCGATAATTTTTAATATCACTTCTGGAACCCGACTTAAATATTGGTTTATTAAAGAGCATTTCCCTAGGTTCGGAAAGTTTCCTTACTGAAGACTTTTGTTAAATAGGATGGCGATTAGAAAGGCGACATCATGGGCGGTCATCCTAAGAACCAAGGGGTGATGGAATCGAAACATGCCCTTTGATTAGTATCAAGCGAGAGTAGTTCATTCAAAACGGTATCTAATTCCAATTGCAAGGAACATTTTTTTTCAGCCACAGACAATAGGTCGATATCAAATCTGTCGTTACCGGTTTCTTTACATAAACACTCTCAGAAAAGTCGGCGAATAAGTTACAATTATCTTTCAAATTATGACCACACGAACATCCAAAAACTTAGTAGACGGTATCCCTTTGTTTTTATTTTAGAATCAAAGAATTTCCAGAAGCTATCAGGTCACATTTTATGTTCGATTCAATATCCAAATTTCTTCATTACAACATTATAAAATTCATTCAACACTTTATCTAAATGATCGTTACCTTCAAATGCACTCCAATTATATTTGTCAAGAAAAGCATTAAAGGAATCGTATAGTCCTCAATTTGAAAATTAAAATTTTCAACAATTAACTCATCCTTGACAATTTCACATACCATAAAAGGCAGTGACACTTTTAATGGAATATGGTATGTGCTGGACGATCCTGACGAATTAAAATCACCAAATATACATAAGCGATTGGTTGCAAAATGGGTGCTATGCTGGACTTGATAATATCAATGAATTTATCATACAATTGAAAGTTAGAATCGCAAGGAATATACGTTGGATTGGCCCCTTAATCTTGCAGTACAAAATGTTGCATTACAAAATCTTGTATTACAAAATCTTGCATAACAATTTCCCGTTCATTTATAGAATCGCGCGCGCGAACAAATCGCATTGACAAAATTCTACTGTATAATGTTAATTATACAGTAGAATTGTGAGTGATATATCAAAAATCAAATGTCCCGGATTAAATATTCTTAACCAGAATATTATGTTGAGATATTCTGGAAAATTGAGATTTCCATTTTAATTTTAATATTAAATCTTCATTAATCAGAAACGAAAATTTAAATTCTGGAAAATGAAGATTAAATCTTCTATATCCAGAATATTTTGTTAAAATATGTATTTTGAAATATGGAGATCAATTCCATTCTAATTCTAATATAAGCCGTATTTCTTGACGCATAGTTATCCGGATCGATCTGCACAATTTTTTTAAATTATATTGAACTTTTATGAATACGCAATAAATATTATGTTTGGTACTAAAGACAGGTACAGATACTAAAACTGCAAAATTTTTTAAATGCAAGATTTTGTATTTGCAAGATTTTGTATTTGCAAGATTTTGTAACTGCAAGATTTTGGGTTGGCAAGATTTTGAGTTGCATGATTTTTAAAAAAGGCAAGATTTTGTACTTGCAAGATTTTGTAATGCAAGATTTCAGGGCGATCCCATATACGTTACACAAACAATTAGTGAAAACGAGTGATGTCTGATTCTTACTACGATTACGTCCAAATCGCAAACCATCAATGATACAGATATAGATGACAATTTATCCGCAACAGCAATTAGCACACCTGCACCATTCTCATATGTGTCTTCCAGAAGATGCCTGTCTCGACGATAAACAATGTATGATGTCGGAAAATATTCTTCAGTCTTAAAATTAGATGTCAGCCATTCATTCAGTTGAATTATATTTTTGATACAAAGTGGAAATAAAGAACTTTTTGCATAAAGCTTAACTGACCTCTACAACTACGTACTATACAAGAAACGTTACCCGCGACATACCTCTGTATATTTTGGCTCCAAATTCTAAAATTTTACAAACAGAATTAAGCCTGTCAAAATAATCAATTGACTAATTTTCTTCGCTTCCCGGCTTTTTGTTTTCACAAAACAAAAACTATTTTGTGAAAATGAAAATGAAAATTAATAATTTATAATTTTTTTTGTCGACTCTTCCACTCGTACATTATTTCCACATGGATTTTCCTCATTTTTATAGTAAAATATTGAATATACGGTGGTGTGACTTAACTTGTCGTTGTAACAAACTCCAAAAACAAAAACTATTAGGTATATATAATAGTTTCATGATAACAATATAATGTGTGTGTACGGGCGAAATGATAATAATTTATTAGTGGTGCCGAGTCGAGCATGAAAATTTATTGGAAAACCATATAATTTTTACTTCGGTGGCGGCATTGACGATATATGAAATGAGATTTTAATTTGAATGCATGTGAAAATGAATTTTTTTTTAGTGATTAATTATGTTCGAAATTAATTTTAGTTTTAAAATTTATAGTTGGTTTTTTAGGAAATCGATAAGCATAATATAAATTCTGGGAATAACGTACATCGTTATATAATGGAGTGTTTTTGAGTGTTTTTGATTTTTAATTATAAATAAATTGGGAATTAAATTTGCTTAACTTTTGGTTGAACTTTTGGCGATGGAGTGAGTAATTATTTTTATTTATTTTTGCGAGAGTTATTTAATAGTAGCTACCTAATAATTCTAATGACATTTTATTCTAATCTGATAAAATGTTATCGGTAACACAATTTCCAGAATTTTGTTTTGTAAAATAAACATTATTTGTGTATGCTTGATTGTCTAGACAAGATTGTTCGGCTATAAATAGACATCTCCTAGCATCCATCCTCAACATAAAATATTTTAATACCATTTCTACTTGTTATTGCTCAGAAACTAATGCCGTGATCAAATCATTTATTTATATGAAAAATAGTTATCACGAAATGTAAAGATATTCTAGATGAAAATACAAGTTCATAAATCTATATCTTCATTTACATGGCAGCTTGGGGCAGATCGATTTCAATTCTATAGCCTATGTGCCACGTAATCGATTACCTCATTATCTACGCGTATACAATGAGTGTAGACTATATTTTATTGTCTACTCATATTGTCTACGCCATTCGAGTTTATGAAATTATGCCACAACTTAAATTGTTTATGCCCAAAAAATGGTGATTTCTTCTTTTCAAATTTGGTATTATGAATTTGTCATTGGGACCAAAGTCCTTGTTTGTCTACTCATCAGTAGTTGAGCTGGAGATGCTTTCAAGTCCGATACCGGATGATTACTGTATTCTAATAGCACATATGAAAAATCTTTATTGTCATCCAATGCTTTCTTAAACAAACTTTTAACGATACCAGTTAAAAAGCTTTTAACGATACCTTCTCAGCCTATGTAGTTATTTTAAAGTCCCACTCTTTACTGAAATTTAAAAATTCCTTCGAAGAAAACGGCATATTATCTGCAATCATTTCCTTAGGTATGCCGTGGGTACAAAAATATCTTTTAATTACAATATTAATTCTGTCGAATGTTTTGCTTTTAATGCAATTACTTCAATCCACTTAGAAAAATAGTCCGTAACTACTAAATAATCTCTTCCTCCGTAAGTTATAATATCCGCGCCTAATTTTTGGAAAGGAAATTCAGGTACACTGTGTGGAATAAGTGGTTAAATGAAACCTAAATAAGGATCATGTAGATAATCCAACATTTTAACTTTATGAAAAATTCTAATATTCTCTGGTAATTTGTTTTTGTTATTTGGCCACTCATTTTTATAAATATCCATTATCTTCTGTAGCTGTAAGTCTTTCGCTGTTTATTCCTTAAATTCTTGCTATCGTTCATCAGTAACATTAATAGCATAAACCACGTCGTTATATTCTGTAAATTCCGATGTGTCTTCATCTTTCAAATAAGATCTAGATAGATGATCCGCGATATGCAGATCTTTTCCAGGGACCTATATTACTTTTAAATTATATTCCAGCAGCTTAATTTTCATCCGTTGTAGTCGCGACGAATTTATCTTGCATATTTTATTCTTTAGTTTACTAACTAAGGGTTTATGATCTGTATTAATTTCGACTTGCTCATCATAAAAGGTCTCAGCGCCTATTGATAGAGGTATCAATCATCGAAATCGGAGCACATTTGCAGATTTTCGATTTTTATGGCTCTGAATTTGTGGGTCAGGATTTCAGTTGATTTTCAAAAAAAATCAATTTTCCATGGAACGTGTAGAAATATTCGGCCGTTTGTATGACAATTACAGGTCTCAACGCCTATTGATAGAGGTATCAATCATCGAAATCGAAGCACATTTGCAGATTTTCGAATATTGTGGCTCTGAATTTGTGGGCTATAGTTCAGTTGATTTTCAAAAAAATTGAATTTTCCACGAAACGTGTAAAAATATTCGACCGATCCAAATGGCCGTTGGTATGACGATTACAGGTCTCAACGCCTATTGATAGAGGTATCAATTATTGAAATCGAAGCACATTTGCAGATTTTCGAATTTTGTGGCTCTGAATTTGTGGGTCAGGAGTTCAGTTGATTTTCAAAAAAATTGAATTTCCCACGAAACGTGTAGAAATATTCAACCGATCCAAATGGCCATTTGTATGACAATTACAGGTCTCAACGCCTATTGATAGAGGTATCAATCATCGAAATCGGAGCACATTTGCAGATTTTCGATTTTTGTGGCTCTGAATTTGTGGGCTATAGTTCAGTTGATTTTCAAAAAAATTTAATTTTCCACGAAACATGTAAAAATTTTCGACCGATCTAAATGGCCGTTGGTATGACGATTACAGGTCTCAACGCCTATTGATAGAGGTATCAATCATCGAAATCGAAGCACATTTGCAGATTTTCGAATTTTGTGGCTCTGAATTTGTGGGTCAGTTCAGTTGATTTTCAAAAAAATTGAATTTTCCACGAAACGTGTAGAAATATTCGACCGATCCAAATAGCCGTCTGTATGAAAAATAACAGGTCTCAACGCCTATTGGTAGACGAATCAATCATCGAAATCGGAGCACATTTGCAGATTTTCGATTTTTGTGGCTCTGAATTTGTGGGCTATAGTTCAGTTGATTTTCAAAAAAATTGAATTTTCCACGAAACGTGTAGAAATATTTGACCGATCCAAATGGCCGTTGGTATGACAATTACATTTCTCAACGCCTATTGATAGAGGTATCAATTATCGAAATCGGAGCACATTTGCAGATTTTCGAATTTTGTGGTTCTGAAATTGTAGGCTGTAGTTCAGTTGATTTTCAAACAAAATCAATTTTCCATGGAACGTGTAGAAATATTCGACCGATTCAAATGGCCGTTTGTATGACAATTACAGGTCTCAACGCCTATTGGTAGACGAATCAATCATCGAAATCGGAGCACATTTGCCGATTTTCGATTTTTGTGGCTCTGAATTTGTGGGCTATAGTTCAGTTGATTTTCAAAAAAATTTAATTTTCCACGAAACGTGTAAAAATATTCGACCGATCTAAATGGCCGTTGGTATGACGATTACAGTTCTCAACGCCTATTGATAGAGGTATCAATCATCGAAATCGAAGCACATTTGCAGATTTTCGAATTTTGTGGCTCTGAATTTGTGGGCTATAGTTCAGTTGATTTTCAAAAAAATTGAATTTTCCACGAAACATGTAAAAATTTTCGACCGATCCAAATGGCCGTTTGAATAACAATTACAGGTCTCAACGCCTATTGATAGAGGTATCAATCATCGAAATCGGAGCACATTTGCAGATTTTCGAATTTTGTGGCTCTGAATTTGTGGGCTATAGTTCAGTTGATTTTCAAAAAAATTGAATTTTCCACGAAACGTGTAAAAATATTCGACCGATCTAAATGGCCGTTGGTATGACAATTACAGGTCTCAACGCCTATTGATAGAGGTATCAATCATCGAAATCGAAGCACATTTGCAGATTTTCGAATTTTGTGGCTCTGAATTTGTGGGTCAGGAGTTCAGTTGATTTTCAAAAAAATTGAATTTTCCACGAAACGTGTAGAAATATTCGACCGATCCAAATGGCCGTTTGTATGAAAATTACAGGTCTCAACGCCTATTGGTAGACGAATCAATCATCGAAATCGGAGCACATTTGCAGATTTTCGATTTTTGTGGCTCTGAATTTGTGGGCTATAGTTCAGTTGATTTTCAAAAAAATGAATTTTCCACGAAACGTGTAGAAATATTCAACCGATCCCGTTGGTATGACAATTACAGGTCTCAAAGCCTATTGGTAGACGAATCAATCATCGAAATCGGAGCACATTTGCAGAATTTTGAATTTTGTGGCTCTGAATTTGTGGGCTACAGTTCAGTTGATTTTCAAAAAAATTGAATTTTCCACGAAACGTGTAAAAATATTCGACCGATCCAAATGGCCGTTGGTATAACAATTACAGGTCTCAACGCCTATTGATAGAGGTAAAAATCATCGAAATCGGAGCACATTTGCAGATTTTCGAATTTTGTGGCTCTGAATTTGTGGGTCAGGAGTTCAGTTGATTTTCAAAAAAATTGAATTTTCCACGAAACGTGTAGAAATATTCGACCGATCCAAATGGCCGTTTGTATGAAAATTACAGGTCTCAACGCCTATTGGTAGACGAATCAATCATCGAAATCGGAGCACATTTGCCGATTTTCGATTTTTGTGGCTCTGAATTTGTGGGCTATAGTTCAGTTGATTTTCAAAAAAATTGAATTTTCCACGAAACGTGTAGAAATATTCGACCGATCCAAATGGCCGTTTGTATGAAAATTACAGGTCTCAACGCCTATTGGTAGACGAATCAATCATCGAAATCGAAGCACATTTGCCGATTTTCGATTTTTGTGGCTCTTAATTTGTGGGCTATAGTTCAGTTGATTTTCAAAAAAATTGAATTTTCCACGAAACGTGTAGAAATATTCGACCGATCCAAATGGCCGTTTGTATGACAATTACAGGTCTCAACGGCTATTGGTAGACGTATCAATCATCGAAATCGGAGCACATTTGCAGATTTTCGAATTTTGTGGCTCTGAATTTGTGGGCTATAGTTCAGTTGATTTTCAAAAAAATTTAATTTTCCACGAAACGTGTAAAAATATTCGACCGATCCAAATGGGCGTTGGTATGACAATTATAGGTCTCAACGCCTATTGATAGAGGTATCAATCATCGAAATCGAAGCACATTTGCAGATTTTCGAATTTTGTGGCTCTGAATTTGTGGGTCAGGAGTTCAGTTGATTTTCAAAAAAATTGAATTTTCCACGAAACGTGTAGAAATATTTGACCGATCCAAATGGCCGTTGGTATGACAATTACAGGTCTCAACGGCTATTGGTAGAGGTATCAATCATCGAAATCGGAGCACATTTGCAGATTTTCGATTTTTGTTGCTCTGAATTTGTGGGCTATAGTTCAGTTGGTTTTCAAAAAAATTTAATTTTCCACGAAACGTGTAAAAATATTTGACCGATCCAGATGGATGTTGGTATGACAATTACAGGTCTCAAAGCTTATTTAAGACGAATCAATCATCGAAATCGGAGCACATTTGCAGATTTTCGAATTTTGTGGCTCCGAATTTGTGGGCTATAGTTCAGTTGATTTTCAATAAAATTTAATTTTCCACGAAACGTGTAAAAATATTCGACCGATCCAAATGGCCGTTTGTATGACTATTACACGCCTCAACGCCTATTGATAGAAGTATCAATCATCGAAATCGGAGCACATTTGCAGATTTTCGATTTTTGTCGCTCTGAATTTGTGGGCTATAGTTCAGTTGATTTTCAAAATATTTGAATTTTCCATGGAACATGTAGAAATATTCGACCGATCCAAATGGCTGTTTGTATGACAATTACAGGTCTCAACACCTATTGGTAGACGTATCAATCATCGAAAGCGGAGCACATTTGCAGATTTTCGATTTTTGTGGCTCTGAATTTGTGGGCTATAGTTCAGTTGATTTTCAAAAAAATTGAATTTTCCACGAAACGTGTAGAAATATTCGACTGATCCAAATGGCCGTCGGTATGACAATTGCAGGTCTCAACGCCTATTGATAGAGGTATCAATTATCGAAATCGGAGCACATTTGCAGATTTTAGAATTTTGTGGCTCTGAATTTGTGGGCTATACTTCAGTTGATTTTCAAAAAATTGAATTTTCCACGAAACGTGTAAAAATATTCGACCGATCCAAATGGCCGTTGGTATGACAATTACAGGTCTCAACGCCTATTGATAGAGGTAAAAAATCATCGAAATCGGAGCACAATTGCAGATTTTCGATTTTTGTCGTTCTGAATTTGTGGGCTATAGTTCAGTTGATTTTCAAAAAATTGAATTTTCCACGAAATGTGTAGACATATTTGACCGATCCAAATGGCCGTTGGTATGACAATTGCAGGTCTCAACGCCTATTGATTGACGTATCAATTATCGAAATCGGAGCACATTTGCAGATTTTCGAATTTTGTGGGTCTGAATTTGTGGGCTATAGTTCAGTTGATTTTCAAAAAATTGAATTTTCCACGAAACGTGTAAAAATATTCGACCGATCCCAACGGCCGTTTGTATGACAATTACAGGTCTCAACGCCTATTGTTATAGGTATCAATCATCGAAATCGGAGCACATTTGCATATTTTCGGATTTGGTGGCTCTGAATTTGTGGGCTATAGTTCAGTTGATTTTCTAAAAAATTTAATTTTCTACGAAACGTGTAGAAATATTCGACCAATCCAATCGGCCGTTTGTATGACAATTACAAATCTCAACGCCTATTGACAGAGTTATCAATCATCGAAATCGGAGCACATTTGCAGATTTTCGATTTTTGTGGGTCTGAATTTGTGGGCTATAGTTCAGTTGATTTTCAAAAAAATTTAATTTTCCACGAAACGTGTAAAAATATTCGACCGATCTAAATGGCCGTTGGTATGACGATTACAGTTCTCAACGCCTATTGATAGAGGTATCAATCATCGAAATCGAAGCACATTTGCAGATTTTCGAATTTTGTGGCTCTGAATTTGTGGGCTATAGTTCAGTTGATTTTCAAAAAAATTGAATTTTCCACGAAACATGTAAAAATTTTCGACCGATCCAAATGGCCGTTTGAATAACAATTACAGGTCTCAACGCCTATTGATAGAGGTATCAATCATCGAAATCGGAGCACATTTGCAGATTTTCGAATTTTGTGGCTCTGAATTTGTGGGCTATAGTTCAGTTGATTTTCAAAAAAATTGAATTTTCCACGAAACGTGTAAAAATATTCGACCGATCTAAATGGCCGTTGGTATGACAATTACAGGTCTCAACGCCTATTGATAGAGGTATCAATCATCGAAATCGAAGCACATTTGCAGATTTTCGAATTTTGTGGCTCTGAATTTGTGGGTCAGGAGTTCAGTTGATTTTCAAAAAAATTGAATTTTCCACGAAACGTGTAGAAATATTCGACCGATCCAAATGGCCGTTTGTATGAAAATTACAGGTCTCAACGCCTATTGGTAGACGAATCAATCATCGAAATCGGAGCACATTTGCAGATTTTCGATTTTTGTGGCTCTGAATTTGTGGGCTATAGTTCAGTTGATTTTCAAAAAAATGAATTTTCCACGAAACGTGTAGAAATATTCAACCGATCCCGTTGGTATGACAATTACAGGTCTCAAAGCCTATTGGTAGACGAATCAATCATCGAAATCGGAGCACATTTGCAGAATTTTGAATTTTGTGGCTCTGAATTTGTGGGCTACAGTTCAGTTGATTTTCAAAAAAATTGAATTTTCCACGAAACGTGTAAAAATATTCGACCGATCCAAATGGCCGTTGGTATAACAATTACAGGTCTCAACGCCTATTGATAGAGGTAAAAATCATCGAAATCGGAGCACATTTGCAGATTTTCGAATTTTGTGGCTCTGAATTTGTGGGTCAGGAGTTCAGTTGATTTTCAAAAAAATTGAATTTTCCACGAAACGTGTAGAAATATTCGACCGATCCAAATGGCCGTTTGTATGAAAATTACAGGTCTCAACGCCTATTGGTAGACGAATCAATCATCGAAATCGGAGCACATTTGCCGATTTTCGATTTTTGTGGCTCTGAATTTGTGGGCTATAGTTCAGTTGATTTTCAAAAAAATTGAATTTTCCACGAAACGTGTAGAAATATTCGACCGATCCAAATGGCCGTTTGTATGAAAATTACAGGTCTCAACGCCTATTGGTAGACGAATCAATCATCGAAATCGAAGCACATTTGCCGATTTTCGATTTTTGTGGCTCTTAATTTGTGGGCTATAGTTCAGTTGATTTTCAAAAAAATTGAATTTTCCACGAAACGTGTAGAAATATTCGACCGATCCAAATGGCCGTTTGTATGACAATTACAGGTCTCAACGGCTATTGGTAGACGTATCAATCATCGAAATCGGAGCACATTTGCAGATTTTCGAATTTTGTGGCTCTGAATTTGTGGGCTATAGTTCAGTTGATTTTCAAAAAATTGAATTTTCCACGAAACGTGTAAAAATATTCGACCGATCCCAACGGCCGTTTGTATGACAATTACAGGTCTCAACGCCTATTGTTATAGGTATCAATCATCGAAATCGGAGCACATTTGCATATTTTCGGATTTGGTGGGTCTGAATTTGTGGGCTATAGTTCAGTTGATTTTCTAAAAAATTTAATTTTCTACGAAACGTGTAGAAATATTCGACCAATCCAATCGGCCGTTTGTATGACAATTACAAATCTCAACGCCTATTGACAGAGTTATCAATCATCGAAATCGGAGCACATTTGCAGATTTTCGATTTTTGTGGGTCTGAATTTGTGGGCTATAGTTCAGTTGATTTTCAAAAAAATTGAATTTTCCACGAAACGTGTAGAAATATTCGACCGATCCAAATGGCCGTTGGTATGACAATTACAGGTCTCAAGGCCTATTGGTAGACGTATCAATCATCGAAATCGGAGCACATTTGCAGATTTTCGATTTTTGTGGCTCTGAATTTGTGGGCTATAGTTCAGTTGATTTTCAAAAAAATTGAATTTTCCACGAAACTTGTAGAAATATTCGACCGATCCAAATGGCCGTTGGTATGACAATTGCAGGTCTCAACGCCTATTGATAGAGGTATCAATTATCGAAATCGGAGCACATTTGCAGATTTTCGATTTTTGTGGCTCTGAATTTGTGGGCTATAGTTCAGTTGATTTTTAAAAAAATTGAAATTTCCACGAAACGTGTAGAAATATTTGACCGATTCAAATGGCCGTTGGTATGACAATTACAGGTCTCAACGCCTATTGATAGAGGTATCAATTATCGAAATCGGAGCACATTTGCAGATTTTCGATTTTTGTGGCTCTGAATTTGTGGGCTATAGTTCAGTTGATTTTCAAAAAAATTGAATTTTCCACGAAACGTGTAGAAATATTCGACCGATTCAAATGGCTGTTTGTATGACAATTACAGGTCTCAACCCTATTGACAGACGTATCAATCATCGAAATCGGAGGACATGTGCAGATTTTCGATTTTTGTGGCTCTGAATTTGTGGGCTATAGTTCAGTTGATTTTCAAAAAATTTGAATTTCCCACGAAACGTGTAAAATATTCGACCGATCCAAATGGCGGTTGGTATGACAATTACAGGTCTCAACGCCTATTGATAGAGGTATCAATCATCGAAATCGGAGCACATTTGCATATTTTCGATTTTTGTGGCTCTGAATTTTTGGGCTATAGTTCAGTTGATTTTCAAAATAATCAAATTTCCCACGAAACGTGTAGAAATATTCAACCGATCCAAATGGCCGTTTGTATAACAATTACAGGTCTCAACGCCTATTGATATAGGTATCAATCATCGAAATCGGAGCACATTTGCAGATTTTCGATTTTTGTGGCTCTGAATTTGTGGGCTATAGTTCAGTTGATTTTCAAAAAAATTCAATTTTCCACGAAACGTGTAGAAATATTCGACCAATCCAATCGGCCGTTTGTATGACAATTACAAATCTCAACGCCTATTGACAGAGTTATCAATCATCGAAATCGGAGCACATTTGCAGATTTTCGATTTTTGTGGCTCTGAATTTGTGGGCTATAGTTCAGTTGATTTTCAAAAAAATTGAATTTTCCACGAAACTTGTAGAAATATTCGACCGATCCAAATGGCCGTTGGTATGACAATTGCAGGTCTCAACGCCTATTGATAGAGGTATCAATCATCGAAATCGGAGCACATTTGCAGATTTTCGAATTTTGTGGCTCTGAATTTGTGGGCTATAGTTCAGTTGATTTTCAAAAAAATTGAATTTTCCACGAAACGTGTAGAAATATTCGACTGATCCAAATGGCCGTTGGTATGACAATTGCAGTTCTTAACGCCTATTGATAGAGGTATCAATCATCGAAATCGGAGCACATTTGCAGATTTTCGAATTTTGTGGCTCTGAATTTGTGGGCTATAGTTCAGTTGATTTTCAAAAAAATTGAATTTTCCACGAAACGTGTAGAAATATTCGACTGATCCAAATGGCCGTTGGTATGACAATTGCAGTTCTTAACGCCTATTGATAGAAGTATCAATCATCGAAATCGGAGCACATTTGCAGATTTTCGATTTTTGTGGCTCTGAATTTGTGGGCTATAGTTCAGTTGATTTTCAAAAAAATTGAATTTTCCACGAAACGTGTAGAAATATTCGACTGATCCAAATGGCCGTTGGTATGACAATTGCAGTTCTCAACGCCTATTGATAGAGGTATCAATCATCGAAATCGGAGCACATTTGCAGATTTTCGAATTTTGTGGCTCTGAATTTGTGGGCTATAGTTCAGTTGATTTTCAAAACATTGAATTTTCCACGAAACGTGTAGAAATATTCGACTGATCCAAATGGCCGTTGGTATGACAATTGCAGTTCTTAACGCCTATTGATAGAGGTATCAATCATCGAAATCGGAGCACATTTGCAGATTTTCGAATTTTGTGGCTCTGAATTTGTGGGCTATAGTTCAGTTGATTTTCAAAAAAATTAAATTTTCCACGAAACGTGTAGAAATATTCGACTGATCCAAATGGCCGTTGGTATGACAATTACAGGTCTCAACGCCTATTGGTAGACGTATCAATCATCGAAATCGGAGCACATTTGCAGATTTTCGATTTTTGTGGTTCTGAATTTGTGGGCTATAGTTCAGTTGATTTTCAAAAAAATTGAATTTTCCACGGAACGTGTAGAAATATTCGACCGATCCAAATGGCCGTTGGTATGACAATTACAGGTCTCAACGCCTATTGATAGAGGTATCAATCATCGAAATCGAAGCACATTTGCAGATTTTCGAATTTTATGGCTCTGAATTTGTGGGCTATAGTTCAGTTGATTTTCAAAAAAATTGAATTTTCCACGAAACGTGTAGAAATATTCGACTGATCCAAATGGCCGTTGGTATGACAATTGCAGTTCTTAACGCCTATTGATAGAGGTATCAATCATCGAAATCGGAGCACATTTGCAGATTTTCGAATTTTGTGGCTCTGAATTTGTGGGCTATAGTTCAGTTGATTTTCAAAAAAATTGAATTTTCCACGAAACGTGTAAAAATATTCGACTGATCCAAATGGCCGTTGGTATGACAATTACAGGTCTCAACGCCTATTGGTAGACGTATCAATCATCGAAATCGGAGCACATTTGCAGATTTTCGAATTTTGTGGCTCTGAATTTGTGGGCTATAGTTCAGTTGATTTTCAAAAAATTGAATTTTCCACGAAACGTGTAGAAATATTCGACTGATCCAAATGGCCGTTGGTATGACAATTACAGGTCTCAACGCCTATTGATAGAGGTATCAATCATCGAAATCGAAGCACATTTGCAGATTTTCGAATTTTATGGCTCTGAATTTGTGGGCTATAGTTCAGTTGATTTTCAAAAAAATTGAATTTTCCACGAAACGTGTAGAAATATTCGACTGATCCAAATGGCCGTTGGTATGACAATTGCAGTTCTTAACGCCTATTGATAGAGGTATCAATCATCGAAATCGGAGCACATTTGCAGATTTTCGAATTTTGTGGCTCTGAATTTGTGGGCTATAGTTCAGTTGATTTTCAAAAAAATTGAATTTTCCACGAAACGTGTAAAAATATTCGACTGATCCAAATGGCCGTTGGTATGACAATTACAGGTCTCAACGCCTATTGGTAGACGTATCAATCATCGAAATCGGAGCACATTTGCAGATTTTCGAATTTTGTGGCTCTGAATTTGTGGGCTATAGTTCAGTTGATTTTCAAAAAAATTGAATTTTTCACGAAACGTGTAAAAATATTCGACTGATCCAAATGGCCGTTGATATGACAATTACAGGTCTCAACGCCTATTGATAGAGGTATCAATCATCGAAATCGGAGCACATTTGCAGATTTTCGATTTTTGTGGTTCTGAATTTGTGGGCTATAGTTCAGTTGATTTTCAAAAAAATTGAATTTTTTACGGAACGTGTAGAAATATTCGACCGATCCAAATGGCCGTTAGTATGACAATTACAGGTCTCAACGCCTATTGATAGAGGTATCAATCATCGAAATCGAAGCACATTTGCAGATTTTCGAATTTTATGGCTCTGAATTTGTGGGCTATAGTTCAGTTGATTTTCAAAAAAATTGAATTTTTCACGGAACGTGTAGAAATATTCGACCGATCCAAATGGCCGTTGGTATGACAATTACAGGTCTCAACGCCTATTGGTAGACGTATCAATCATCGAAATCGGAGCACATTTGCAGATTTTCGAATTTTGTGGCTCTGAATTTGTGGGCTATAGTTCAGTTGATTTTCAAAAAATTAAATTTTCCACGAAACGTGTAAAAATATTCGACTGATCCAAATGGCCGTTGGTATGACAATTACAGGTCTCAACGCCTACTGATAGAGGTATCAATCATCGAAATCGGAGCACATTTGCAGATTTTCGATTTTTGTGGTTCTGAATTTGTGGGCTATAGTTCAGTTGATTTTCAAAAAAATTGAATTTTCCACGGAACGTGTAGAAATATTCGACCGATCCAAATGGCCGTTAGTATGACAATTACAGGTCTCAACGCCTATTGATAGAGGTATCAATCATCGAAATCGAAGCACATTTGCAGATTTTCGAATTTTATGGCTCTGAATTTGTGGGCTATAGTTCAGTTGATTTTCAAAAAAATTGAATTTTCCACGAAACGTGTAAAAATATTCGACTGATCCAAATGGCCGTTGGTATGACAATTACAGGTCTCAACGCCTATTGATAGAGGTATCAATCATCGAAATCGGAGCACATTTGCAGATTTTCGATTTTTGTGGTTCTGAATTTGTGGGCTATAGTTCAGTTGATTTTCAAAAAAATTGAATTTTCCACGAAACGTGTAAAAATAGTCGACTGATCCAAATGGCCGTTGGTATGACAATTACAGGTCTCAACGCCTATTGGTAGACGTATCAATCATCGAAATCGGAGCACATTTGCAGATTTTCGAATTTTGTGGCTCTGAATTTGTGGGCTATAGTTCAGTTGATTTTCAAAAAAATTGAATTTTCCACGAAACGTGTAGAAATATTCGACTGATCCAAATGGCCGTTGGTATGACAATTGCAGTTCTTAACGCCTATTGATAGAGGTATCAATCATCGAAATCGGAGCACATTTGCAGATTTTCGATTTTTGTGGCTCTGAATTTGTGGGCTATAGTTCAGTTGATTTTCAAAAAAATTGAATTTTCCACGAAACGTGTAGAAATATTCGACTGATCCAATGGCCGTTGGTATGACAATTGCAGTTCTCAACGCCTATTGATAGAGGTATCAATCATTGAAATCGGAGCACATTTGCAGATTTTCGAATTTTGTGGCTCTGAATTTGTGGGCTATAGTTCAGTTGATTTTCAAAAAATTGAATTTTCCACGAAACGTGTAGAAATATTCGACTGATCCAAATGGCCGTTGGTATGACAATTGCAGTTCTTAACGCCTATTGATAGAGGTATCAATCATCGAAATCGGTGCTAATTTGCGAAGATTTTCGATTTTTGTGGCTCTGAATTTGTGGGCTATAGTTCAGTTGATTTTCTAAAAAATTGAATTTTCCACGAAACGTGTAGAAATATTCGACCGATCCAAATTGCCGTTTGTATGATAATTACAGGTCTCAACGCCTATTGGCAGAGGTATCAATCATCGAAATCGGAGCACATTTGCAGATTTTCGAATTTTGAGGCTCTGAATTTGTGGGCTATAGATCAGTTGATTTTCTAAAAAATTGAATTTCCCACGAAACGTGTAGAAATATTCGACTGATCGAAATGGCCGTTGGTATGACAATTACAGGTCTCAACGCCTATTGATAGAGGTATCGATCATCGAAATCGGAGCACATTTCCAGATTTTCGAATTTTGTGGCTCTGAATTTGTGGGCTATAGTTCAGTTGATTTTCTAAAAAATTGAATTTCCCACGAAACGTGTAGAAATATTCGACTGATCCAAATGGCCGTTGGTATGACAATTACAGGTCTCAACGCCTATTGGTAGAGGTATCAATCATCGAAATCGGAGCACATTTGCAGATTTTCGAATTTTGAGGCTCTGAATTTGTGGGCTATAGATCAGTTGATTTTCTAAAAAATTGTATTTTTCACGAAACGTGTAGAAATATTCGACCGATCCAAATGGCCATTTGTATAACAATTACAGGTCTCAACGCCTATTGACAGAGGTATCAATCATCGAAATCGGAGCACATTTGCAGATTTTCGATTTTTGTGGCTCTGAATTTGTGGGCTATAGTTCAGTTGATTTTCTAAAAAATTGAATTTTTCACGAAACGTGTAGAAATATTCGACCGATCCAAATTGCCGTTTGTATGACAATTACAGGTCTCAACGCCTATTGGCAGAGGTATCAATCATCGAAATCGGAGCACATTTGCAGATTTTCGATTTTTGTGGCTCTGAATTTGTGAGCTATAGTTCAGTTGATTTTCTAAAAAATTGAATTTTCCACGAAACGTGTAGAAATATTCGACCGATCCAAATGGCCGTTGGTATGACAATTACAGGTCTCAACGCCTAGTGGTAGGCGTATCACACATCGAAATCGGAGCTCATTTGCAGATTTTCGATTTTTGTGGCTCTGAATTTGTGGACTATAGTTCAGTTGATTTTCTAAAAAATTGAATTTTCCACGAAACGTGTAGAAATATTCGACCGATCCAAATGGCCGTTGGTATGACAATTACAGGTCTCAACGCCTATTGGTAGGCGTATCAATCATCGAAATCGGAGCACATTTGCAGATTTTCGATTTTTGTGGCTCTGAATTTGGGGGCTTTAGATTTTCAAAAAAATTGAATTTTTCACGAAATGTGTAGAAATATTCGACTGATCCAAATGGCCGTTGGTATGACAATTACAGGTCTCAACGCCTATTGGTAGGCGTATCAATCATTGAAATCGGAGCACATTTGCAGATTTTCGATTTTTGTGGCTCTGAATTTGTGGGCTATAGTTTAGTTGATTTTCAAAAAAATTGAATTTTCCACGAAACGTGTAGAAATATTCGACCGATCCAAATGGCCGTTGGTATGACAATTACAAGTCTCAACGCCTAGTGGTAGGCGTATCACACATCGAAATCGGAGCACATTTGCAGATTTTCGATTTTTGTGGCTCTGAATTTGTGGGCTATAGTTCAGTTGATTTTCAAAAAAATTGAATTTTCCACGAAACGTGTAGAAATATTCGACCGATCCAAATGGCCGTTGGTATGACAATTACAGGTCTCAACGCCTATTGGTAGGCGTATCAATCATCGAAATCGGAGCACATTTGCAGATTTTCGATTTTTGTGGCTCTGAATTTGTGGGCTATAGTTCAGTTGATTTTCTAAAAAATTGAATTTTCTACGAAACGTGTAGAAATATTCGACCGATCCAAATGGCCGTTGGTATGACAATTACAGATCTCAACGCCTATTGATAGAGGTATCATGGTTGTAATAGAGGCCCTCATGCTTCAGATAATTAAGTTCTATGTTTATAAAATTGTTTACTTCATAAACTACTTTGTTATTATTGAAATTTGTGTGACATGCTTCAAAAGGCGTTTTTTTCAAATGTTACCGTTAACAACAATAGCCATATATTCCGTCATAAATTCCAACGTATTATTATACCATAACAACATTAGACTCTCATAGCATCACTTCAAACCACCATATCATAATACAGTCATACAATGACCATTACTATCGTCATTACCATCCCTATCGTCATTATCATCCCTATCGCCATTTTTGTTTTCATCATCATCATCAACACCACCCTCGTCACCACCACGACCACCGGTTAAAAAAATAATGATACACGTGTCGATTTATTTTTGATTTTGCGCTAGATATCCAAAAATCAGCTCAATCGGTGAATTTTTAGAAATTCCTCCATGGTAACTTTGCACCTGATTATCACCCCACAAGAAGGGGTTTGAGATGTGAGATATTGATAGTGACCATCCTTTGATCTTAAACAATAATCGTGTGCAGTTTGGTTCAAATCGGGCAACGTGTGTGAATTTGTATAACAATCACACATACATACCTACATACAAACAATCACTTTTATATATATAGAAGATCTACCAAAAAAGTAAAAATATTAAAATCCCCCTCTACTTTAATCCGAGATTCAATACAAAAGTGTATTAACCCCGAAAAAAGAAAACTTTTCCTTGAGTTTTCTCTGTGGTAGTTTGGTTTCGTACAGATAAGCTCGCACGAACAAAAAAGTTCGGTCTACCATCAGGTAGCTACGACCAAACTACAAAATACAATTCTAACTTCATACATACGACTTAGCGAATTATATTCACTGAATCAAAACCCAAGGAAAACACACAGAAATGAGGGTTAGTCTAATCAGCTAATTGGTTAATCGGTTAAGCAAAATACCGATTAATTGAAAACCCTAACTATTTCTCAAAAATCGGCTGACTGTTTGCAAAAGTGAAAAAATGCCCGAAAAAGTCAGACATTAGTGCACTTTAATTGCGAATTAAGTCCCTAAATTTCTAACATACTCTTATGTAACGCATTGTATAGTACACAAAGTATTCCTGTACTCACATTTATTTTAATTAAAAAGTTATTTCCCCATATGTGTACATATATGATATGCTGTTTATAAAAGCTGCTACACGTTCAACGTTCTATTTATAAATTAACTCAGTGCAATATAGAAATAAATTGAAGTATCCAGGGAGATAGTGTTGATGATGAAAAAGTTTCATTTTTAGATTATTTACTATTTTGTTGAATTGTCGTCTTCATTGTTTATATAAAATTATTGCACACAGTATAAGGTTAACTATCGCAACGAGAAATTGCAAAATGTTTGCTTAGTAAAACTTGGTAAATGGAAATTATTTTTTGGTAGCTAGTTATGTAAATACATAGTTGTGACATCCTTAGATACCTAAATACAATTTGAATAATATAATCAGTGTGGGGATGTAAGATATTAATGAAAGTAGGTCAAGGAAAATTTAATTCCGGTGTTTTTCAAAAAAATTGTATCATACTCGATTGTGTATTAACCACTGGGTGAAATTCAAGCAAAAACCTTCCAAATCATTAATTTTCGTTCTATAGTAGATCTTTAAATTATTCGAAAAGTAGTTTTAAGCTTCGTTGGTTAATTCAAAACATAAAAACACCAAATCCAAATTTATCACGTATGGTATATGCCAAGCAAGTACTGCTGCATCATGTCGTAGATTTATTATTTTTCTTGAATATAAATTCAATTTGTCTAGAGTTTACTTAGCAAAAAATTGTAGATGCATTCAAAAAGTTTTACCCTAAAGCGGGTTGTGTACTCTCAAATCCTGATCTATTTATAATGTTTAAAGTTTGTCTGTTACGTCATTTTTGGGTCATACAATTTGTCTAGACTAAATATTCCTAGAAATATTAAAAAGAACTTTATTTGATGTCCCTAGCTATTGTATACGAAAAATTTAGAGAATTTTTATTTGCAACTCTTAAGGAATATGTATTTTGTATCTATCTATTCTAGAAAAGGGATATGTAATATAAATTCTATATTATGTTATTAAAAATGAGATGCTAGGTAGCCTCAACTCTGAAATTTTACTTGAAATCTATGTTAATTTTATTTATGCATAAGAGACCCGCAGCGCGGGTACAATGGCTAGTATTTACAATAATACTTCTCGATAAGCTACATTTTTAGTATACCTCTCAGTCAGTACAAACTTTGACGGCGTCAAAATATTCAAACATATCTGATTAAACGTGTGGCCCTGGGACTTATTAATAGTCATCGCATATGAAAGTCTGACCGGGAACTCCTTCCTTCGTAGTTGAAAAGAAAGGTTCGCATCAGATGGTAAAAGGCAAATTCGTGGAATCAAAACTGTGCTCCCCACGAATTTTCCTTCAGTAATAACTTTGGCCTCTAAGCTAAAATCCATTATTCTTGTAACTGCCAATCTCGTGCAGTTACAAAGTCTAAGTTTTGTGTTTAAATTGCATAGAAGCATTATAACCGCTCCAACCTTCAGTCTAAGACGATGAGGTGGCATACCCATGGGTGTTAATCTATTCAGAAATCCCATCGAATATTGTCCAAATTCATCAGCGTCTTCTGTGCTGTCAATGCTCCTATATTCCTTTGAAATTTTCCTTCAAGATCTCCAAAACTTTATCGTTCAACTCCAATGCCTCTTGATTGTTCGAACATAAAATTTCTTTTCCGAAATTTGAACTTTCACCAGAATGAATCACATATCCATACAAAACTTGGACTGGATCCTCGTTTTTAATGTAGAATCTTGCCGGAATCTCAACGATATCGCCTAGATCCCCATTTCGCAATTTCAGCAGCCATGAACAAAATTCATTTTCATTTGGACCTGTCCGCATGTTTTCTTTCAGTCGATATACTTTGAATTGACTCCAAAGGTTTGCCTTCTGATTCAAGCAGCTGGAGACGATCAAACCTCGCAATCCTCGTGGTATAACGGGTAGCAACTGTCTAAAATCTCCCCCAAAGACGCAAATTTTTCCAACGAAGATTTTTTTCTGCCCCATTAGATCCTGCAGAAGTGTGTTCACGGTGAGAAATCATCATGGGTGCCTCATCCCAGATTATAAGTTTAGAATTCCGAATTTTTTTTACTTCTAAAGAGTTTCCCTTGATTCGGCAAATGGACGTCTCATTCACTGGGATCGGAATCTTGAAAGTATAATGGGCGGTAGCTCTATCGAGCACTTATGTGGCCGCTATTCCGATCGATGCACAAGACAGAAAGCAGTCATCATTTCCTTTCAAGATGTGAATCAAGGTCTTGTATATATACATGTTTTTCCAGATCCTGCTGGTCATCACAATTATCGTCATCAAAATTGGGGTGGGGACACCAAAATTGTGCCTTACAGTAAGATATATCAGCAACTGCTGAAGTTTCATCTTACAGACTCGTGCGACGACATCTGGCCGGTTTTGCGCTAGTTGATATGGTTCTATGCTTTTGGTAATTTCATCCCATAGTGGGTTGCAAGTCATCGTGATGAACAAATCTGGTTTACCAAACTTCCGCACTATGGCCATTGAGTCTTGGTACCGTTGTTGCTGAGCTCTAAGACCACCATTGAACGATGATGGGACTATGATCAAATTCCCTGGCTTAACATTTTCGTCCACTGCTCTTGTTTGAATGTGATCCAACAGCCCTTGATATAAACCCACTCTGAGTAAGCTTAGATTTGAAGGAATAAATTGAAATCTCGTTGCTTCAATGTGGCAGTACACTTATACGTTTTATTATCTTTGCTGAGTACACTTATATGTTTTAGTGTCTCTGTCTAGGGATATATGTAATTATCACGATATTGAGTAGGTTCACCATTGTCTCCAACGAAAACTGCTGCGATATCCGAGCAACCATTCCCAGTGGGTGCATTGTAACGTCTTTGGTCACATCACGGGCTTCTCTCCCTTCTGCTTCAGCTATTTCGACTTCTTCTGTTTCAACTTGAGCCATATTTCTGTATGATTGTGCCTATGGGTTTATTTCTCGAATGATAGTATCTAGCTTTAATAGTAAATCTGGTAGACACTTTGGATTGTTCCCAACTCGCGCATCAACAGCTTCGGAAGCATCCAGAATGTATAGCTGGCCATAATAGGGATCCTTGTCAGTAGGATGGAGTGAACTGACACCATGATACACCTATCCGTGAATGCAATAACAATTAGGGCCGTTGCCAGGAGGCATTTTTACTTTTGCAACCATTGAGGTAAAACCGGATATTATCTTCGGATATTATCTTTGAAGTTTTTAGCCTCCGCTGTACCGGTTGTAAGCAAATTTTGAAATAGATCTGGCACTAGGCCCAGCTCAGGCAAGGCGACTTTTCCATTATGGCAGCACTTGATGTAAAAATTATGCGTATTTATTTCCAGTTTAAAAAACTTGGCTGCACAGGTTAATTTACATTTGAATTCCTCTGGAATTGTCGTCTCTATCGTAATTAGAGCGGCCAAATAATTTCCTTTGGGTTTCTTTTCAATTTTACCCAAAAAAATTTTGAAAAAAATTTGCTGGCCAATATCTGAAATTTGGCTAATTAGGACTGAGCTTTGCTATTTCTTAACAGATGCTGATAAAATTTGATATGTGCCTTAGAAAACAGATTCTGAATTGATTTTTAAGTAAATTTTTGGAATATCGATTATTAGGGAATTTAATATGTGCCTTGGAAATGGAATTCTAAAATGATTTTTAGAATTCCAGTACCCTATACTACCAATTGAAGTTTCACTAATACCATCACATATTTTTTTTCCTTTCAGTGTGCTTGAACTACCAGGCAGATGTATAATAAATAAGTCAATATCACATTCACAAAAACCTGAACATACAAAATCATAAAAGCTATTGAATGTTGAGGTTTCTGTGAACCAGGCAGTTGTTAACGGTTATCTTCTGTGAGACAGGTCGAAAATCGGTAAGAAATCGTAACCAATTTATATTAACTATATGTACATAGTCCAAAAACATAAAAATTAAAATTTGAACAATGACCGAAGATGGGTTAATAAACGCTATAGCATGAAGTAAATAAAATATTTTGGTTTCTGTTGCTATGATTTGTTGATCGTTTAGCATGTTTTTATCTTTACGAGGATTGTTATACATTTTCAAATTCATATAGTAACAAGACAGCCGTAACGTAATCGCGTTAACTCACTGGGTCCCGAAGAAAAAATTCTTCGTGGCAGTGGACGTATGGGGTCATGCGGGCACAGTGTTGCACGAACTAGCCGACGGAGCCAAGCGATCTATCATAAAAGCCGCATCGCTCTTTTCTACTGATCGAGAAAGGTAATCGCAGGTTCAGCAAGAGGCTTTGCCACTGAGGAACGCTCTAAACAATTTCATCGATATATCTTCTAAGTAGAAATTAACCTCCGTTGAGTTTTTTTATTATCTAGAGATCAGCTTTTTTGCGTCAATCAACTACGCCATTAGCTTCAATTTTTTAATGCTAACAATTTTTCTGGTCCGCAAATAAAATGAGGCTTGGTAATTTGATTGATAGGTAAACTATTGGAGTGCTCTTGATTTAGTTTCGTCTTTTTTATATCATTTTAACGTCCAACCTTTCTATGTGCTTGTGAGAGCCGGATCAAATCTACCAAAAAAATCGAGATTTTTTTTTTTTTTTTTCAAAGAAATTTTTTTGATCCAAATCAAATTTCGTATTCTATTGACGCAAAATAATTGATTTAGATCAAAAACGAAACTTAACCGAGAACAATTACTACTATGAAGATTTCTGGGGCCTTATACCATTGAGTCAGCGGGCATTCGTTGCTTCGTTCGCCTTCAGGCATAAATTTTAAATAATTTAGGTTAGGTTAGGTTTGGGTTGCGGTCCACTAGGATCAGGCATAGACACAAAAAATTCCGTAGCCGTACCACAATTTAAAAATTTTCCTCCAACTCTTTGAAACCACTTTGAGCTTGCTACGAGAAGCTGGATACTCCTTACGTCCATCCTGCTGAGTTCCATCAGGTCGTTGAAGAGAAACTCCCCTAGAAACTTCAACTTAAGATGAAGTACTGTCTCTTCCTTCTCTTCGTCCTCGCAACTACGACAGTAGTCATGTGAGAAGAAACCAAGTCTACTCGCATGTCTGCCTATGAGACAGTGTCCCGTAATCACTCCAACAACCACACTGATCTGACTCCGCTGAAGTGGGATCAGCTGTTTGGATCTCGACGAATTCAACTTTGGTCAGACCTGCCGAGTTATTACGTATGAGGTGCTATTTGATCATCTGTCATGCGTCAACTTACTAGCTTCCTCCTGAAGCAGCAGTTTGCATACCGCAAGAGGCATTTCAATATCCTTTTGGCTGTTTGAGATGTGGTCCGTTGTACCACGTCGAGCTAGTTCATCGGATTTATCTTCCCTATACTAATGAAATGTCCTGGCAACCATATAATATGAATGTTGAACTGATCTGTCATCTCGTTAAGAGATGAGAGACAGTTCCTGACTACTTTCGACTTGAGGAGGTGTGATCGAAGCGCTTTAATGGCAGTCCGTATGTATGTGAATATCATAAGTCGATATTACATTATACCTCAACCAGTCCACGACTTTCTTTATCGCAGTTACTTCAGCTTGAAAAATGCTACAGTAGTCAGGGACCCCATCCCCGACTTTTCCATCCCATTTTGAACCATCAGTAAACAAGTTTAAAACTCCTGGTTCCAAAACTGTATCCATCATCCAGTCCTCTCTGGATGGGATAATAGTCCGATACTTTCTATCAAAAGATAGTGACCGGACAGTATAGTCGGTGGTCTTGAGAAGCCCTTTGCTACAAAGTATAGATGAGTGCCCTGTATTTGTTGCAGGTCCACATTATCGTGGATTTCAGTCGTATGGCAGTGCAAGCTGCCTACTGTTTTCCCAAGATGTCTAGAGGAATCAGAAATAGCAGAGTCTCCAGTGCCTGAGTGGATGTGCTCCTCAGTGCACCACTGATCCACAGAGAGATTGTTCTCTGAACTTTTGTCAACAACTTTAGATTGACAGTTTTGTCCGGAGCAGGCCACTAGACCTTTACCCCATACAGAAGAATGGGTCTACCTACTGCTGTGTATAGCCAAAGGACTATGTGGGGCTCCAGCCCCATCGTTTCCCAATGGCAGTTTTGCAAGAGTATAGCGCTAACGTAGCTTTCTTTACTCTTTCCATAATATTAGGTTTCCAGTTTAATTTACTCTCTGTCCAAAACGAGACCCAAAAACTACGCTTCATCTATAAAAGCCAAGTTCATTTGAAGTGGGAGGATCGACATGAGGAAATTTATATTTCCTAGAGAAGAGAACCAATCCGGTTTTCTGTGGGTTCACATTCATGTGCAGAATCGGAACAGCCAGGAAAGTGAGTCTCCAATAGTAGTTCCAGCGATTCGGCACTGTTTGTGGTCCATGCTCCATCCGGCCTTTCAAGAAAGCTTGGGATGGAAGGGCCAGCGTATAGTACTTTACGTAGCCTGGACATCTCTGAAGATTCCTGAATTTTGCCACAGTATAGTCTCCAAGATCTGTTGGCTCCTCGAGCTTAGCAACTTTCCAGTTGTGCAAGGCTGGCTCCAGGCCATACCTCGCCAAGTCCTTCCAGTGCCTTCGTGTAAAGCAGAAGAGATCTCTGATCCGCACATGCAGTCAGTTTCACCTGGTTCCTGTGCCAGCCCGCATCCCAACAAGTCGGAGCAGGTACTGGGTTTTCTGCCAGGACATTCAGGTAGGTGGTGGTTAAGGCCCTTTCCACCTTTCTCCAATTGGCGGGCGTGATATTGCCATCCTCTTGGGACTGGTCAACAACTGCCACAACCAGTTGACCCTTGAGTACCTTGTTAAAAGGCCTCATTTCGGTAGCATGGAGCTTCGTTCTTTTTGCGAACTTAGGACTTTCCTCCTGAGACCTATTTATTTTGATCTTTAAGCCAGGTGAAGGACCTTCTGACTTCTGTTCGGTGACTTTTTTCGCCCACGCAAGCGTGGCTTTGCCTTTATCCGACCTGTCTTCTAGCGAGATGTTATTTATGTTATCCAGGGCCCTCCATGCCTTCCTCCTAGTGTTATAGATTGGTTTTGAGGAACCAGCTTCATTGGTGCTTTGGTTCCGCATTGTAATTCTTTGCTAAGATTTAGTGACCCGAGTGGAGGGACCAGCCTCATTTGAGCTTATGTCCCGTTGTTTATTTGTAGGTTTAGAGACAGGCCTAAAGACCCGAGTCTCCTTCTCTACATTTTCCGGTTTTGTGCCATATTTGGTTCCACGAATAGCGGAGAAAAGAGTGTTCATCTGTGCAGAGATCCGCAATACACAGATAAGGCTACTTAATCCGGAGGGCGCCAGGTAGCCGGATCCACCGTTAGCGACTGAGCTAGTTTTTAAACTGAGCCCGCAGTCTGGCCGGTTATCGGCACGGTACGAATAACACCTTAATCCGAAATGCAAAATCGCATTTTTTTTGTCATATTAGGCCTCTCGGAAGATTTTAGTACAAAGTACGTTCGACATTATGAATTAGGATTAAGAATAAAAAAAGCTTTGCTCAGTCGAATAATTTTATTGGTGTTAAATCAATTTCTTATTACGATAAAAATCCTTGCATAACCAGGTCAGGAAGTATTTACTATAATATAAGATTACAGACGTTCTCTAGAAGCACATAATATTTAAAAAACGGGAAGAAAAATAAATTAAAATGTGAATGGCTATGTCTCTTATATATGATGGTATAACAAAAAGCTTTGGAGAAATCAGTAACCCAATTATTTAGATTTACTCTAGTTTGAAAAAACAACTCTGGCTACAAACAATTATCATTATTGAATGGCCGGATTGTTAAATAGTTCCTCAAATTCTAAAAATTCTTCTAATGAAAGATGGTCCCTCAAATATTCATTCTCATTCTACTTTTAAAAATAAGTCTTCTGCAGAATCTTATTCCAATTCATCAATCACAAAAAGACGGTTCTGATTCTTCATCGAGTAAATCACAACTGCTAACATCAGGAAATGGTATATTTCGATGTAATCCACTACAAGACGGTTGTGGTTCTTCCATAGTTGGAGTCGAAATCCTGATATTAATACCTGCCGGACTCTGTGGACTTTGCGGCATCATTGTGATTTCAACAACCATATTTGGTGAATTTTTTACTTTTACTGGGATCTTCGATGGACGCCCATTTTGATTAGGTCTCACCGTTGTTTGTTTCGCTTGGATCATCGATGCCCATAGGCTCCGGTCCATACCACGACTTTCCCCAGGTTGGTGGACATTTTGGGTCCGCTTAGCAAGGTTAAGAATTGATGGTTTATACCTTGGAATCTTCGTAGACGATGGACACGGCTGCTGGCCAAATCTTACTTTTGATTTTTTTTTCTGTGGAATTTTCGATTTTTGGTTCTTTCTTGGGTTGCACCGGTCCATTTTATTAATATTTACTGGTAATTTTGAATTTTTGATAAAGTTTCACAATAAAATCGAACCAAATTAACTAAAATTTTAAATAAACGAAGTATTCTATCTACCGAATACTTGATTTGAATTAAACTTCAATTAAATGTAGCCAGGCATGATATTATTCTATTGACAAATAAAAAAAAAATGTAGTCCATTCTTTTTTTCGTGACATTTTGCAAACAAATACCCAACCCCACGACACAAATATGTATTACAAGGTATGTTTGACACCTGAAAGTCCACGTGCTTAATGCCGTCAATCAGACTCAATTGGGATATTTTTTTTGCAAATTGGTTTAGGTTTATAAGAATATTTTTTCGTGAAATGACAGTCGTCTTGGTAAGCAATGAACTGGCATATCATAAGTCAATCTAATTTCCATTTTGTAGTCGTGACAGATAGGCGGTGTATGTATGTTCAATTTTCATATAATTTTCATCAATTATCCTAAGTAGTAAACTGTCCTGGTGTAAAGGAATCAACCTGGTATTAATATCAATAGCGGACAAATCCGATTCAACACTAATATTAAAAATATACGGTAATGCAAGGTGGTCAACATCTATACCTCAGGCTCAACCGTCAAACGAGCGGAAACGATCGGAAATTCAGTCCAAGAACATGACGAGCAACTTCCAGTGGAATAAAACTCATTCACAACAGTGTAGCATCATACCACAAAAATAAGTTCTATTCAAATTTTGGTTCAATTCAATATTTGATGATACATTGTCCGGTTTTAATGACAAACAAATGCCAAAAGCCCCCATAAAATCCCGCCCAAGTAATATAGGCACCGGCAATAGATCATCGGAAATAATCAAAAGAGACATCGTTTTCACGATTCGATCAAATTTGACAATAATCGGGACTTTCCCGTAAATACAAAATTTGGTGTTACGTAATCCGCGTTTGTTTGAGTAAATTTGCTTCGGGCTACACAAATCATCCGGAACAATAGAGCGATGGATGAAGCTAACCGGACTACCCATATCAAGTAATGAATAAAACTTATTAAATTCTGACACTTACCAATTGTACGGCAGCTAAAGCAGCATTCATCTTATGTTGTTCTGGATTATTGTTATCAGCATCAAATTCAGTAATAGCAGCAACTTTATTTAGCTTGGTTGGGCAATCCTTAATAATGCGCCCGTTTAATCCACACTTGAAACAAGCGAAGTGAAATACTTCCCAAATAACAAAAAATATGTATGCATGTGTTTGTACAAATTGCATTCATTCAGGCGATATTTTGTGCAACAAAAGTTGCATATAAATCCCAAAAAAGTTGCTTATAAAATAAGAATCACAAAAAAATTAATATTAGGGTTGGCTAAATGCCAACAAGCCTATAGGCTTTGAAATAAAAATGCCAAATGGTCGCAAACAGGCAATATACATATGTATGTATGATCATGATGTACCAAGTTTCAACGAAAAATTTGTTCAACAAAAGTCAAAAAGATTCATATACGATAAGGGCTTCTGAGATACCTACTGTTTAGGTTTTGTATTAAAAATCTCAAACGGGGGATCCCCGGTATCGGCGATATTATGAATAAGAGGCAATATGTATACGGAATGTTGCAGCACGTTTCAATGAAGAAATCTCTTTAAGGAAGCAATCCGTGTCTAGATCTAAACGCACAATTGAAGATTGGCCCTGAGCTTTGTTGATAGTGATTGGAAACGTCAATCGAATTGGGAATTCAACCTCTTAAATTGAAATGGCATACCCGTTAGAATCATAGGAATGCGTGGAATGAATACATCTTCACCTTTGAATGGTCCTGCCAAGATTGTTGCTTCTACGACGTTGCTTATTAATTTTTTTTACTGCGAGCCGCGTGCTGTTGCAAAGCTTACTGGTTGAAATTTCGCAACATGTAAATTGGCATGCCGGTTTTCAATTGCATTACGTGCGGTGGCATCCCTGGCAGATCCAATGAATTTAAAAATTCTAATGGATAATTACCCGCTTCATCTGCTTCCACAACAGTATCGACCGACTTGTATGTGACTGCCCCACTTTGAATTTTAGACTGAAGCTTGTTAAGTTCGTAGACGTCCCTGTTCTTGGCGGCAAGAATAGCTCGTTAACTCAGACAATCATGATTCTTAAAATTCACCCTGAGTTCAGATCAATCGGCACCTTTCCGTTCCCAATTTCCAGCAATTGATGTGAGAATATTTCAGCTGATCCATCGTTTTGCAGCTGGACACGCATATTTGTAGTTAATTTCAGCGTCTTTATACGTGTCGCCACAAAGTACTGTATTTCAGGCATTTATTTATTGCGTCCACTGGTATCGATCGAGGAATTACAGGTAATGTTTGCCTGAAATCTCCTGCAAGCAAATAATTTGTAATCACAAAGTGGAATGAGCAATTTTTCAGCTATTCCGGATGACGCAAAAGCTAAGGCTATGCCATTTTGGGGTCAACTGCTGCCAAAATCATTGTTTTTAGGAACGTTTTACTAGTTCCTCCCGGCGCACTTAAGAAAAAGATTTCTCCAACTCTATTGTTAATGGTTTGCATTATTTGATCGTAAATGGGTTTTTGCTCAAGCGTTAGCTAAGGAACATTTGATTGCACATATGACAAAAGATCACCCATGTTGTAATTTTATTCACGACGCAATTCTACATCGAACGAAGCAGCAGCAGATCGATTCGATGATGGCATTCCCAATTGATTGAGAACTTTGTTCGTGATTTTTAAGCAAAAATCTTCAATCATTATCAACTCTTCGTTTTAGATTTCTGCTGTGAAATACATGCTCCTATTTGAATTTTCTTCGCATATTCGACGGGAAATATCTTCAGTCATGTGAGATTTATATTTCTCCCATAACTCTGTTAGAGATGAAGGAGAACAGGCGGTCAATATGATTGCATTATTAAGGCATACATCCCAGTGTCCGTCGTCCTCCATTGACAATTCTCAATTGCTGGAAAGACGGTGGACCGGGGAAACAATGGACCTTTTTATGCCGGTAGAAATTCCGCAGCGTACATTCTCATCATTGCCATCCCCACGATGAAATATATTTGTAGGAATTTATGGTGACCATTTGGGAATGGAAGCAGGGAACCGGCTTTATGATAATTTCATTTTGAAGTTGGCATGAATTGTGCTGTTAAGATTTCTGCGCTGAACGACGTGTGTTTCTGCGCTCCGGCGGTTCTCCAAGTTGAAGCAGTTTAATTTTTGCGGCGGCGCAACACATTTCTTTCGTTTCTCAATTAAATTTCAGAGCCTTTTTGATTTTTGTTGAAGAGATGTCTTCATTGAAACATGCTGCAACATTCCGTATACATATTGCCTGTTATTCATATCGCCGACCCCAGAGATCGACTATTTGTAATTTCCAGTATAAAGCCAATACAACAAACATCTTAGAAACCATATTCGCATTTTGGTTTTTTGATTTTTGTTGAACTGATTTCGACGTTGAATTTTGTGCAACTGACGGTATGTAATATGTTCGAAGGGGCCTTTTATTTATTTTATTTTACATAACATCAAAATGTAAAACCAATGAACAGTTTTTATTTGAGTCATTTTGAAAGCTGCCTAAATGAATTCTTTTAAATTAAATTGAATAATGGATTTCTCCAAAAAGAAGATTGTATGAAATTTTTTTTTCTCTAAATGACATTTAGGCAATAAATTACCACCACATACATAAAATATATACGGGAAATTTGGGATTTTATTTTGGGAAGTATTTCACAGGCACTCAAAAAGCCATCAGCGAACACACGGATTATGAATTAGGATTTAGAATAAAAAAACTTTGTTCAGTAGAATAATTTTATTGGTGTTAAATCATTTTCTTATTACATGTGAAAGGCTATATCTCTTATATGTAATGGTATGCCAAAAAGCTTTAGATAAATCAGTAGCTCATTTCATCCATAACATCCTCAATAGCCTTATTTAGACTTAGTCAAGCTTGAAAAAAATCTCTGGCTATAAATAATTATCATTATCTTAAAAGGTAGTCACTTTCTCGTTTTTCATTTTTATCGGTCGGGTTGACAAATAGTTCCTCAAATTCTAAAAATTCTTCTTTTGAAAGATGCTTAAATATTCATTCTCTTTCAACTTTTAAAAATAGGTCTTCTGCAGAATCTTGTTCCAATTCATCACCATCATATATTGTGTTGCGCTGCTAACTTTTACTTTCTTAAGTAATTCACTAGCAGAAATCAGTAAAAGATGGTTCTGTTTCATCGTCGATGAAATTACAATTACAAACTTGAGGCCATTTTAATCTTTTAATTAATTCATTAAGACCCCGAAATGATACTTCTGTATCATCATCATTGAAAGACGGTTCTGTTTCATCATCGATTAAATCACAATTATCAATTTGATTCCTTTTTAATCTTTGATCAAGACCCCGCAATGATACTTCTGCTTCATTGAAAGACGGTTCTGATTCATCATCGATTAAATCACAAGAACTAGGTTGAGACAATTCATCATCGCTGAATTCGATTAAATCATCATTTGGAGCCGAAATACTGATATTAAGACCTGCCGGACATTCTGAATTTCCTTTCATCACTTCGATATTAACAACCATACTTTTGGGACTTCGACCCATTTTATTAATAATTACTGGAAATTTTGAATTTTTGGTAAAGTTTCACAATAAAATCGAACGAAATACTAAAATTTTAAATAAACGATAGTTATACAGGATACTTGATTTGAATTCAATTTTTAATTTGATACAGCGCCAACCATGTTACTTACAATATGTTGAACCGAAACATGACCGACAGGTTACATAAAAATAAAATAAATAAATAAATTTTAATGGAATTAAGTAATAAGAACGAAAAATGTAATCCACACTAAATCAGTGAATGATAATAACAAAATAAGAATGCCACGGCAGGAAAACCAGTAACATAAGCCAAGTGCTGGTTAATTAAGAGTATATTTGAATTTATGTAAATAGTGGCAGAATGAAATATATACTGTGTGTAGAAAATTCCACATTTATTATAATATTCTATATGCAACCAGTTGTGTAACAAGAAATTTGTTGTAGGAGGGATGGGGGGAGGGGGCCTTATTAAATTGACACTAAGGCCAATTAATCGAGAACACTTTCTGTGAATATTTAATAGTGCCAATCCATTTATTCACACCTCGCCGATTGTCTTTCGTAGGTAGTTAACTCTAAGGGCGTCTGAGCGTAGAAAATGACCTTTCAGCTGTTGCCATTGTAATGGGCAATGTTACAAATATTTTTAATAAAATATGAATATTCGGGAAAATTGTCTTATTACATAGCACTAACGCTTTGAGACAATTCATTGGTTTGGTGGTTGAATGATCTTTCAAAGCAGCAACACATGTTGCCATCATAACTTCAACTTGTTAAATACAATGTTGGCTTCCTCCTCATTTTTTAAGTTGAAACCAGACTTATCCGGGGCAAAATACATTTAAATGATGAAAATATTTCATTATGCTTTATTAATCGTTGTTCTATTTGCATCGACATTGCATCCAAAAATTGTATATTGTAATAGTTAACGTTTATTTTAAATTAAAATCTAATTATTTCTATCTTCACTTTTGATTTGTGCTGCTACCACTTTATCAGTGGTTGGTATTGTAAGAATAACGTGAAGAGGAAAATGGGTGAAGAACCATTATCTAACCATTAACTAATACTAAGCCATAGAGGACAATTTTTATAGCTTTAAGTGTTTATTCCGTACGGCTTGTATAAATATTTTTGTTGGTTTTGATTCAAGTCATTACTGTTGTTTATTACAAAATACATAATCAATGACAGCAGCAAATAATCGTGTGAATAGGTGTTGATGCTTGTCATACAATAAAAAAAGTGTACGGTGAAAATTCGTTCAATACAGAAAATTTTGATGCTATCGAGAAGAAGTTAAGTGAATTTTATTCAAAATCCGTCCATATTTTGTCAGCTCGTTTCAAATTTTGGCAGCTGAAAATGAAATCGGGTGATTCGTACATGTCAGGGATTGCGGATTTACGTGATGCTGCTGTAAAATGTGAGTGCAAGAAATCTTACACTGATACCGCTATTATAGGGATATGATAGTATTACATACGATTCATGATTCCGTTAGTACAGCAATTTTGCAGTAAGTAAACCCGAAATTGGAGATAGTCATCAAACTTGCTCAAGCATATGAGAGCACACAGGCCGCAATTGGTGTGTTGAAAAGTAATTTACAATTACCCAATCACAGTTTCTCACAAGAGGTAAATGAAAATACCACTCGTCATCGTTCAAGGAGTAACAATCGTTCACACTACAGGCGTAGTCGTACCCCATCGCATCTTAAACTTCGATCGTGTCCTGGATGTAGCTAATTGTTATCGATGTAGTAAAACGGGACATATTGCGTCTGCGTTTGTAAAAGAAGTTAATCATCTCATAGTCAACAGAAATGTGACAAACGAAATCATCAGGGTAGTATCAAATCAAATAGTCAACGTCGAAGTCCATTAATGGAAAGCACGTACAGTATCAATTCATTTGAATATCTAGAATCGCCAATATTGGACGATGTCAAGATTTTAAATGAACAATCAGCATTTCAAATGGTACAATATGCCAAGAACAATCCGGCACAGAATGAAGTACTGTCTCATTAGTGATGATGGATATGTTGAGCTGGGTAAGTTGAATTTGAGTCCAGTCTCAACAATTTTGAAAGCATATGGTGATGTCAAGGTGCCAATAGGCGAAAAGGTTAATGTAGATGTCAAATTTCGTGACAGTTGTGTTAATTTGCCATTGCTCGTGACAGCCACAAACGGAGCAAATGTTTTTGGCATGAATTGGTTCAGTGCGTTCAGATTTCGAATCACGAATGATAAATTTAATGTGGAACAATTCTTCACCATATCGAACGATTGTGTCAAACAAATTGATGACTTGTGTTCCAAAATACCGTATTGTTTTCGAGGACAGTTTGGGACACTGTACAACTTTTAAAGCGCACTTATCATTGAAAGAAAACTGCACTCCACGATCATTCAAAGTGCAACCTCTACCTTTTGAGCAACAAAGTAAAGTACGAAATGAAATTGACAGGCCGGTATCTATAGGTGTCTTGAAACCAGTCAAATTCAGCAACCGGACAACACCAATTGTTGTGGCTAGCAAACCTCAAAATAACATAAGAATTTGTGGAGACTTCAGAGTGACTGTGAATCCTCAATTGAATGTGGAGCAGTATCCGATTCCCAGAGTGGAAGAATTGTTCCAGCGTCTACAATTGGAACTAGATGACGAATCAAAGGAACTTGCTATTATAACAACTCCTTTTGGCTTATTCCAGTACCAAAACCTTCCTTTCGGAATTGCTAATGCTCCCGCTATCTATCAGCGTTTTGTCGAGCAGTTGATTGCAGATTTGGATCTTGCTACGACATATCAAGACGACATTATCGTTACAGGACGTACCGAAGAAGAACACATGGCGAATTTGGAAGTCGTTGTGAAGAGATTAACTGATGCTAACCTTCGG
The DNA here is from genome assembly GCA_963556165.1 of Tipula helvola. Classification (NCBI taxonomy): domain Eukaryota; kingdom Metazoa; phylum Arthropoda; class Insecta; order Diptera; family Tipulidae; genus Tipula; species Tipula helvola. Next base: position 349,511,218 of record OY744482.1, read on the forward strand.
TGTAATCGCTTGAAATGTAAATTTTTTCAGTGTGAAGTCCAATATCTGGGATATATTTTGGATGAAAGTGGCATACGACCGTCCGATTCCCGTCTCATAGCAATTAGAGACTTGCGACATTTAATGAGCACCAACGTAGATACAGCCAAATCGAGAAGGAAGCCCTGTCGATTGTGTTTGGTTGTCGTAAATACCATCAGTACCTGAATGGTCGTCAATTTGTTTTAGTGACGCACCATAAGCCTTTGGTTTCACTTTTTAACCCCGAAAAATGTCTACCAGTATAATGACTGTAAATAGATTCCAGTGGTGGGCAATCTTTCTGATGGGTTACCCCTAAACAATCAAATATAAACCAACCAAAAATCTGCGACGTGAAGTATTATAGATGCTTCATATTGGACATTGGGGTGTTGTGAGGATGAAGCAGCTTGCCCGTCGATATTGATGGTGGCCGAAAATCGACGAAGAGATAGAGTCTGCTGTAAAGTCATGTCGAAGTTGTCAAGAAGTGGCTCCTAACCCACCAAAGCAATTCAGTAGATGGCCTGCCACAACAAAACCTTGAGAACGGATACATTTTTAAGGATCGTTTTTAAACCACATGTGTTTAATTTGTATGGATAGTTTCTCAAAATATCCATATGTTGTTAAGGTGGCTGATATTACTTCAAGGACAACAATTCACGCCTTAAACTGCACTTTCACAATAGAGGGACTACCTACCAGATACAGTTGCCTCTTTCACATCACATGAATTTGCGGAGTTTTGTGAAGAAAATAGTATTGAGCACCTTATTACCGCACCATTCCATCCAGCGTCAAATGGTAAAGCAGAACGTTTTGTCAGAACGTTTAAAGCCACATTGACTAAAGAAATGAGAGATGCAGGCACAACCGATCGTGCTTTGCTGACATTTTTGAGTACTTACCGTTTCTCTCTATAGGAGGCAACAATAAATCTCCGAGTGAAATTTTGCATGGCAGGCAATCTAAGACACAACTGTCTGTGTTGTTCTCAAGATCGAGTAAGGACAAATTGAAAATAACAAAGTTATGTACCAATCAAGCAGTGTATCTACGAAATTTTTCAACTGGACGAAAATGGCTGAAGGGAACCATCACTAAAGTAATTGGTCGAATGCTCTACATAGTAAACAGTGAGAAGGGCCTGTTAAAGCGACATCAGAATCAGCTGAGACCTCGACAACCAGAGGTTAATCATTTTGAAGCCGCGGACATTTTAAATAGGAGCTTGCAAACAAAAAGGTATCTAGAAATGAGTGCAAGACAACCGAGGCCCATAGAAGCTGACAGATACAACATACCCCGCAGGACTTCACGTATAAGGATGTAAACAGTGAGATTTGAACCTTAATTGTGTGTGTATGCGGCTTTAAAAAAAACAACAATCAATTAGAGACACACACATACACCTATTATACATTCAAGTCATTACTGTTGTTTATTGCTGCTACCAATACCAAATAAAAATACATAATCAATGACAGTCGAAAATTTGTGATCAGTATTAAAAAATCTAAATTTGAGTTCCTTAATTAATTAATTAATTATAAATGTTATTACAAACAAAACAATCGCGTTAAGGGAAAAGGTGGTCAGGAGAATGATGAGGTCATTTCTGTCCATTCTGGGCAAAACAGTGATCGTTTGCCATTATCAAGTGAACAAATACTTGTTGCAATTGATGAGGACGCTGTATGGGGAGTATAGGTGGTTGGCGTGTTGATGCTGTAACCCCTAAAGTTTATTGTAGGAGTCTACCAAACGTTAACGCTTACCGCTAACCGCATCTATGTGGAGCTGCTGCTGAATTAAATAAAACTCTTAGACACTATATGCATTCAATCTTGATTTTATTTACATATAATTATCGTTATAATTCTTACGGATAATATTCTGTAGTAACGGCCAATATTTATTTGTATTGTAGTTACAAGCGGCGATGTGGTTAGTGTCTCGGACGTCGTGTGATTATTGTTGTTGTTTTCCTTTATGGAAAAAGCTTTTATAAGGGACCTTGGCATTTTATGTAGATGGCCGTTAAAAGAGCCGTGCCCTGTTATAAACCAGGTAAGGGATCTTAGGGATTGGCGGTCCATCCTCGGCGCTTCTCCCAGACGTATAATATTATAACTGAGTAATTTCTTGGCCTGTCTCATCCCAATTGAGGACTCCCAGAGCAATTTCCTATAGTTCAGTTCCCAGTCCCTTATACCATCTGCCAAATTGGTTTTTGAAAATGCGTTACTACCCAGGGGGGACTGGGACACAGGAAATCTCGGCTTGCTCCCATTTTTGCACATCGGTCTGCTGCCTCATTTCTCTTAATGGTGGAGTGGCCAGAAGGCCACTAACCACCCTGAAGCTCCTAAGGCTAGCAGAGCTGCCTGGCTGTCCGGGATTATATAGATCTCGGTCTTCTTATATTTCTTTTTGAGATATTGAATCACACATACCTCAATAGCAAGGGTATCTGCCTGAAAAACTGTGCGGGTGCTACCCAGTGGTATGCATAGTTCTAGGTCGGGCCCGACTATTCCTGCACCGGTACCTCCGTTTGTCTTTGACCCATCCGTATACCATACAGAAGAATGGCGGGGGAGGGAGGAGGTAATATTCTCTTCTAGTGCCCTATCCGGCAACCTGATGGTAAAATTCCACCGACAATCGATTGCCCTTACCATCAAATCTGATAGTTGAATCAATTCCTCCTTAAGATTTAATTTATTTAGGATACTGTTGTGCCCTGGCCTTATGGTTTTAATTTTAGCAGTAATTTTTAGGCTCAGACCTCTTGAACCGGTTACTTTTTTAATGTGTAGGTGCAGTGATGAGAGCCCCAGTATTCTCTCAAGGGCAGCTGTTGGACTAGTCCTCATTGCTCCAGTTGCACCCTCACAAATAAACCACTGGATTTTGTCCAGTATTCTCCGTACACTAGTCTCCTCCGTCTTTGGCCACCACACAAACGCCGGTAGAGCCAAACCAACATTCCCCACGTTTGCCCCCCCCCCCCGGGCTATCGGCGGGACGACGGTTTTCCGGTTAGTAAAGAGAGTGCAGTTGACCTTGTTAGGATTTACCGTAAGGCCCACCTCCGTGCACTAATCATTTACTACCTCTAGGGCTTGTTGCATTCTTTCCCCTACTGTATTTGCGAATACGCCCCTAACCATCAAGACTAGATCGCCCGCATAGGTAATGTATGGGAAGTCTAAATTTCTCAGTCTGATAAGTAATTGATCCATCACAATCAGCCATAATAAGAGAGAGGGAGCAACCCCTGGTGGCCGCTATGTTGATGGTTTTGTCTTCAAAAGAGACCCTAATCCTCTTGTTTTTCAGCATGTTTATTATCCATCTTACGGTAGAGGGTCTATACCCCTTGTTAGTGATTGTTCCTGAATTACCTCGAAACTAGTATTATCATAAGCTCCCTGGATATCAATGAAGGAGCATAGTAATAATTCTTTATTACGGAGCGTATCTTCGATTTCCAATGCCAGTTCGTGTAGAGCTGTTTTTGTTGATTTCCCTGCTTGGTAGGCGTGGTGCGTAGAGTCCAGAGGGTAGCTTTGGAGGGTGTTGAAAATCCCAGAATTTTCTTCATGGTTTTCAGTAGAAATGATGTGAGGCTAATAGGTCTATAAGACCTAATCTCCTCTGACGATCTTTTTCCCGCTTTTGGAATAAAAATCACCCGAACCTCCCTCCAGCGTTTTGGAACACGTTCCAAGCTGTAACTGGCTCTGAAGAGTATAGTAAGATAAGGCAGCAAAGTCTGCAGGTCTTATTGTAAAAAGGCGAGATATATGCAGTCCCCTCCCGGTGATTTAAAAGGTTCAAAAGATTTGACTACTCGCGTAAAAAACTGCCTCGAGAAGTTCTGAGCCCCTTTGGAACCATATACGGATGTACACTACTTGCGTAGGATTCCTCCTGATCCCTCAGTATAATACATTCTGGGAAGTGACCTCTCACTAGATATTCCAGAGTCTCCTCCCGGTTGTGGTTGTCTCTCCACTTGATTTTCTTATAGACCCCAAGGGATTCCTGTGCTCCAAGGAGAGTGCCTTCTCTAGTCGATACGCCGTAGGTAATTTGTCTATTTTCTTACAGAAGCCTCTCCAGCTTAATCTTTAGCTCTGTCTGAGGGCCATGTTATATTGGTTGGGTAAGGGAATACTGATAGGTAGTCCAATCAATTTCAATATACGGACATTTCTTCTCATATTTTCCAAGTTTTGGTTCCACCAAGGAATATCCCTTGTGCCTCTGATACGCACCAGTCGTGAGCTTGATTGGTAGGCGTTAATTATTGCCTCCGTTACTTCATTTGCTACTCTGTCAAGGTCTTCGACAGAGTTTATCGAGGTCTGTAGACCAGCTAAGTTATCCAAAAGTCTATCGTTATAGACTGATCAGTTGGTGCGTTTGGGTATCCTTAGCATCAACTCTTGTCTCGAAGGGATATTGATATCAAACCTGATATACATATGATTTAAGAGGGATGCTTCTTTGGACACATGCCAGTCGTGAATTCCACTGGAGGTACCCATGTCAGACAGTTTAAGATCCAGTACCTCTCTCCTAACTGCATTCACAAAGGTCGCATCACTCAGTTTATTATTTACTGCTAATTTGTTACTAAGACAGAATTCAAAATGTTGCTCACCTCTTAAATTGGTGTTACTGCTTCCCCAGACTACGTGGTGTACATTAGCGTCGCAACCAATGATGAATTTTTGGTGATGAATCATGCAATAATTCACGAAGCTCTGTATCAATTCTGGAGGGGGGGTCATTCTCATCCCCGGGAAAATATGCAGACGCGATGTTAATCACCCTCCTGCCTCCTTTGGCATTTCTATTGAAACAGGCCCTAGAAATAAATTGGTTAATATTGAGAAGATATTGTGTCTTGAGCGATAGAAAATTGCTATCCTCGGCCTATCAGCAGCCGTGTCGTAGACAAGCTTAACTGTATTGGCTGCAAAACCTTTAATCTTCCCATTGTTGGTCCAAGGGATTAATCTGCGCGAACCTCAGTTTTGTTGTTGTTGTTGTTTTTTTGTGTGTATCACCATGCTGTATATATCACAGCTCCACGCTATCCTTCGTAGGCTCTGAAGAGCCTGGTATTAGTCTCCCTGTTCCGGAAGTGCCAGTTCTCCTGGCCTCATTCGGCCCAGTGATCCCACCACCGCGGCCAGGGTTCTCAGCAAAATCTGCTCTCGATGTGCCGGGAAGATTAGGCTCCGCCACTCTTCCCCTGGCTGCATCCACCGCCCCCTCCTTCTTTGGGCGAAAATGTACAGAGCGAAACATCCAGTTGACTCTGTAGTTGGAACCCTTGAGTATTTCCACCGTTTTATGTGAAACGGACACCGTAATTTGAAGGAGGTCGCCTTCTCGCTCCTTCCTCGCAATAATTCTCCAATCTGCGTCTCTTAGGTCCTTATTCTGGATCGCCAGACGACGCAGTATCTTTTCGTTTGTCTCCTTACCATCTCGTGGCAGGTATACAAACATAATTTTTGGGCAAGGCAACTCCTCCTCCCCAACTGCCTTCAGGGATGCCTCGTCCCATGGTGTAGGTGAGGACACTGTAACCCTAAGCCACTCTGCCGTGGCTTCATCGGCACAATTGATCGTGAACCAACCATTTCTGGTACGACAATCCCGGAAGTTTGGGCTAACACCATTTAACGGCAGCTCCCTCACTGTGTCCATTATCGCGTCCTGTATCGCCAGAATCTAGGCAATGCTCAGTTTGATCTCCGAGAAGCCTTGGTCGGTAATCTCCAGCCTGATGGCCTTGACCGCAATACTGTAAGTTGTAGCCGTGTCGGCCCTGTTCTTGGGGCAACTCTCCTTATTGTCGCCCTCAGTTACAGCTTTTGAGGCGGCTTCCAGTGCCTTCGGTGAAGGACTGGAAACATTCCCTTTCTTTGCCGCAATCCCTTGGGGGGTAGGGTCATCATCCGACCGATTTCTTTTATTTGCTGGGACAATTCTGTCCCTGATCTACTCCTTACATTGCTGTAAGGCAGCATAGGCTAGACGTCTCCTCGCGGCCCCACTGAGGCGTGTTCTTCTCTTTGCTGTCTCCTCGAGCTCCAATTCCTCAAGGTCGTTTTTAATTTCGGCCGTTGTCGACGTGGATAGGGTATCCATTTCAGGCAATAGAGTGCCATGTATAGGAGAGCCCTCCACTACGTCCGTGCTGGAGTTTTCAATTAGGTTTTTGATCTCAGAAGCAGAGCCTGAATGGTCCGTGGCATCTTCTGAGATTGGTGCGTTTGAAGGAGCACCGCCCCTTTTTTTGTTTTGTTATTTAATGAATCCATAAAATATTGATTTGTTACCGTGGCTTACCGTGGTAAGGCTGATTGAAACTGGAGGTCGCCTGGTATCCGAAGTTCCGTGCTAGCGATCAACTAACCCATGATCATTCATCCTTCGACGCACGTGTCTCACCTTAGATTTGTTTTTTTTTCAAGGTTTGTGCCATCCTTTAGCGTTGTACTTTAGTCTGTTGTTCGGTAAACGAGCCAACAGTTTCCGGAGGTCACCACAAGGAGGTAGCACGTATATTTGCGAATCACGCTCAGGTTACCCCTCGCGCAGATCGTAGGCCCACAGACAGGACTGCCTAAAACATAACCAGAGCAGCTTACTGGAGCTCACCCTAAAGGAAGGTTACAGAGCTGGTACACAGCTTTATTTCCCCCTTCCTGAAGACGCCAGACCTCCAAACCCGGGAATTTAAGAAATTAAAAGTATTCCTGTTTCCCGGGAATGTTGTGAATATTTCCCGAGAATAGAAAATCCAATTTCAAGACTTCTCTATTTCATTTTTTTAACTTCAGGGAATTAATCCGAAAGCCGCCGGGGATGGGTGGAACAATATAAAAAATAAAGACTCCTTATAAAATTAGAGAAAGTGTAAAGAATTGAACACTATCGGAAAAACGAGAAAATGTATTTGATCCTTCAAGAATAAAATTCCGATCAAAAATAACCTCATTGTGTTCGTGATGCCCAAATTTCAATAATATAAATAAAATTGAACAAAGAACTAATTAAGCCACAACTATTCCAATTTAGTTCACAATAGTTTCACACGAAACGAATAGCCTGCGGCTTAGAAATCACTTTAACAAATCATAATTACAATATTAGTGTAACTAAACTGGGCGCGTACCTATATTACGTTAATTGAATTTTTATGTATTAAGCGACAGATAATTTTAATATATAATTACACGACATGACAGCTTTCCAAACCGATAAAAGCAATTATATTTTATATTCTGTTCACATTAAATGTTCAATAAAAACGCAAAAATGCAATTGTGAAAATGTAAAAAAATGTTCCACTACAAAAACATGCTAGAATAATTACCACAGTGCTTAAACTTTAATGTAATTTCCACAATTGTTTCGTTTTTTTTTTTATTACCTAAATCTGCATAAGGCAAATTCATGTGTGGAATGAACCAAAAAAAAAAAAAATATCCAAAATCCTGAAAAAAAATTATAACGAATATAAAATGTAACAAGTGTCAAATTTTACATACCCGTATTGCAAAAAAAAAAAATCGGCAAACACTCTGCGATATTATTTTCGGTAACAGCTAAAAACAAAAAGAAGAAAATCTCCTACATAACACCAGTCAAAAAATGTTGTATACGGTAAACTCTACTTGTTTTGATCGAATTTTCAAGATTTTTCATTTTACGGCTGTAAACGTTTGATGAATAAAATGAAATTTCATAAATAATTTTCCATATTTACCTAGGCCGTACCTTTTATGCAAATTAATGTAAGTGTTTAGTATACAAAAAAAAAAAAAAAACTCTGAACATTTACATATTTATGTACATAATATAAACATTGTAGTCTGTATTCAATAAACAAATTAAAAAGCTTAAATTACACGAAAATTTGTGTATGACAAAATTTTGTATATACAAATAAATAATATTTTTGCAAAAAAACTGAATCCATAAAAATGGAAATAAATGTAAGAAAAATGTTGAAAGGTGTGTTACTTAGCATATATACTCGTAAATATATGGTATATGAGAAGGTATAGAGATTCTATATCGATTAGAAGTTCGTTAAAAGCAGTAGTAGTGTTTAGATGGGGATATTTGTGGTATAGCAATTTAGATCGTTTAAAATTTTTATGACACTTTTTGTTTGGGGAGTTAGAGTCGTAAAGGTTTCGAAAATTTAGGTCGATATGCTTAACCGGATTGAAGCTGTTATTTTACAATAACGATCCTATACTTATACACGGGAAGTTTTTCCTAAAAAACAAAACAAATATTTTAGGATTTTTTTTAGGAAAAACTTCACGCGTGTATGGAGATATGTGAAGTATTTCCTATTCCTAGATAAATATGAAAGTGTTAGTGTAAATAATACATAAAATTCATATTAAACAGAAATTTAATTTTTTTATTCGTTTATTACGTTTCTTGCTGTAAAAAAATATTACTTATAAAACAATAATACGATATATTAGGTGTGCAAGTAGAAACTTGGCTTTTTTTGGTCAAATTCAACTTTATTGAAAATATACTTGTTATACACAAAGGTTAATTATCAAAATATTCACCATTGCTATCTATGACACTTTGGCATCTATTGGGTAGTTGATGGATGCCCTCGTGATAGAAAATTGGTTGTTTGGAGTTTATTTTACTGCACCTGGACGTGGATCGTCCTCAAGACTAAAATTGCCGCCACGAAATCTTGCAAACCACTTTTTACTGTTGAATGACTAACAGAATGTTCACTTAAAATTCGCATTAATCAATTCCATAGCTTTAGCAGAATTTTTTTTCCATTTGAAAACAGAATGAAATGTAATGACGTAAATGCTGCTATCGACACTATCATCTCTTAAAATTGATGCTCAAAGAACGACAGCTTGTAAATGACTCAAACTTTTGTTTTTGTCTCAAGAACTGTAACAGAAAATATAATTTTTTTAAATTCTATGGTACCAGCTGCTATGTATTTGACGATTTTTGAATATTCTATAGAGAATTATCGTATATCGAGTTTCCCGGAATTTTCCTGGAGTTCCTAAACACCGGCCATTCTAAGGGAACCCTTTTTTTGAGAAGGTCATGATCTGCTCTAACAGAAAATAAATGAATTTTAAAAAAATCTGTAGTCCCAGGCACTTAGGATTGACGATTTTTAAATATTCTGTAGAGAATTATCGTATATCGAATTTCCCGGAATTTTCCTGGAGTTCCTGAGCACCGGCCATTCTAAGGGAACCTTATTTTAAGTAGGTAATGATCTGCTCTAACAGAAAATAAATCAATTTTAAAAAAATCTGTGGTCCCATTCTGCAGAGAATTATCGTATATCGAATTTCCCGGAATTTTCCTGGAGTTCCTAAACACCGGCCATTCTAAGGGAAATTAATTTTGAGTAGGTCACTAACTGCTCTAACAGAAAATAAATCAATTTTAGAAAAATCTGTGGTCCCAGGCAATTAGGATTGACGATTTTTTAATATTCTGTAGAGAATTATCGTATATCGAATTTCCCGGAATTTTCCTAGAGTTCCTGAGCACCGGCCATTCTAAGGGAAACCTATTTTGAGTAGGTCATGATCTGTTCTAACAGAAAATAAATGAATTTTAAAAAAATCTGTGGTCCCAGGCACTTAGGATTGACGATATTTGAATATTCTGTAGAGAATTATCGTATATCGAATTTCCCGGAATTTTCCTGGAGTTCCTGAGCACCGGCCATTCTAAGGGAAACTTATTTTGAGTAGGTCATGATCTGCTCTAACAGAAAATAAATCAATTTTAAAAAAATCTGTGGTCCCAGGCACTTAGGATTGACGATTTTTGAATATTCTATAGAGAATTATCGTATATCGAGTTTCTCGGAATTTTCCTGGAGTTCCTAAACAACGGCCATTGTAAGAGAAACCTATTTTGAGTAGGTCATGATCTGTTCTAACAGAAAATAAATGAATTTTAAAAAATTCTGTGGTCCCAGGCACCTAGTATTGACGATTTTTGAATATTCTGTAGAGAATTATCGTATATCGAATTTCCCGGAATTTTCCTGGAGTTCCTGAGCACCGGCCATTCTAAGGGAAACTTATTTTGAGTAGGTCATGATCTGCTCTAACAGAAAATAGATCAATTTTAAAAAAATCTGTGGTCCCAGGCACTTAGGATTGACGATTTTTGAATATTCTGTAGAGAATTATCGTATATCGAATTTCCCGGAATTTTCCTAGAGTTCCTGAGCACCGGCCATTCTAACGGAAACCTATTTTGAGTAGGTCATGATCTGCCCTAACAGAAAATAAATGAATTTTAAAAAAATCTGTGGTCCCAGGCACTTAGGATTGACGATTTTTGAATATTCTGTAGAGAATTATCGTATATCGAATTTCTCGGAATTTTCCTGGAGTTCCTAAACACCGGCCATTCTCAGAGAAACCTATTTTGAGTAGGTAATGATCTGCTCTAACAGAAAATAGATCAATTTTAAAAAAATCTGTGGTCCCAGGCACTTAGGATTGACGATTTTTGAATATTCTGTAGAGAATTATCGTATATCGAATTTCCCGGAATTTTCCTATAGTTCCTGAGCACCGGCCATTCTAAGGGAAACCTCTTTTGAGTAGGTCATGATCTGCTCTAACAGAAAATAAATCAATTTTAAAAAAATCTGTAGTCCCAGGCACTTAGGATTGACGATTTTTGAATATTCTGTAGAGAATTATCGTATATCGAATTTCTCGGAATTTTCCTGGAGTTCCTAAACACCGGCCATTCTAAGATAAACCTATTTTGAGTAGGTCATGATCTGCTCTAACAGAAAATAGATCAATTTTAAAAAAATCTGTGGTCCCAGGCACTTAAGATTGACGATTTTTGAATATTCTGTAGAGAATTATCGTATATCGAATTTCCCGGAATTTTCCTGGAGTTCCTGAGGACCGGCCATTCTAAGGGAAACCTATTTTGAGTAGGTCATGATCTGCTCTAACAGAAAATAAATCAATTTTAAAAATATCTGTGGTCCCAGGCACTTAGGATTGACGATTTTTGAATATTCTGTAGAGAATTATCGTATATCGAATTTCTCGGAATTTTCCTGGAGTTCCTAAACACCGGCCATTCTAAGAGAAACCTATTTTGAGTAGGTCATGATCTGCTCTAACAGAAAATAGATCAATTTTAAAAAAATCTGTGGTCCCAGGCACTTAGGATTGACGATTTTTGAATATTCTGTAGAGAATTATAGTATATCGAATTTCCCGGAATTTTCCTGGAGTTCCTGAGCACCGGCCATTCTAAGGGAAACCTCTTTTGAGTAGGTCATGATCTGCTCTAACAGAAAATAAATCAATTTTAAAAATATCTGTGGTCCCAGGCACTTAGGATTGACGATTTTTGAATATTCTGTAGAGAATTATCGTATATCGAATTTCTCGGAATTTTCCTGGAGTTCCTAAACACCGGCCATTCTAAGAGAAACCTATTTTGAGTAGGTCATGATCTGCTCTAACAGAAAATAGATCAATTTTAAAAAAATCTGTGGTCCCAGGCACTTAGGATTGACGATTTTTGAATATTCTGTAGAGAATTATCGTATATCGAATTTCCCGGAATTTTCCTATAGTTCCTGAGCACCGGCCATTCTAAGGGAAACTTCTTTTGAGTAGGTCATGATCTGCTCTAACAGAAAATAAATCAATTTTAAAAAAATCTGTAGTCCCAGGCACTTAGGATTGACGATTTTTGAATATTCTGTAGAGAATTATCGTATATCGAATTTCTCGGAATTTTCCTGGAGTTCCTAAACACCGGCCATTCTAAGAGAAACCTATTTTGAGTAGGTCATGATCTGCTCTAACAGAAAATAGATCAATTTTAAAAAAATCTGTGGTCCCAGGCACTTAGGATTGACGATTTTTGAATATTCTGTAGAGAATTATAGTATATCGAATTTCCCGGAATTTTCCTGGAGTTCCTGAGCACCGGCCATTCTAAGGGAAACCTCTTTTGAGTAGGTCATGATCTGCTCTAACAGAAAATAGATCAATTTTAAAAAAATCTGTGGTCCCAGGCACTTAGGATTGACGATTTTTGAATATTCTGTAGAGAATTATCGTATATCGAATTTCCCGGAATTTTCCTGGAGTTCCTGAGGACCGGCCATTCTAAGGGAAACCTCTTTTGAGTAGGTCATGATCTGCTCTAACAGAAAATAAATCAATTTTAAAAATATCTGTGGTCCCAGGCACTTAGGATTGACGATTTTTGAATATTCTGTAGAGAATTATCGTATATCGAATTTCTCGGAATTTTCCTGGAGTTCCTAAACACCGGCCATTCTAAGAGAAACCTATTTTGAGTAGGTCATGATCTGCTCTAACAGAAAATAGATCAATTTTAAAAAAATCTGTGGTCCCAGGCACTTAGGATTGACGATTTTTGAATATTCTGTAGAGAATTATAGTATATCGAATTTCCCGGAATTTTCCTGGAGTTCCTGAGCACCGGCCATTCTAAGGGAAACCTCTTTTGAGTAGGTCATGATCTGCTCTAACAGAAAATAAATCAATTTTAAAAATATCTGTGGTCCCAGGCACTTAGGATTGACGATTTTTGAATATTCTGTAGAGAATTATCGTATATCGAATTTCTCGGAATTTTCCTGGAGTTCCTAAACACCGGCCATTCTAAGAGAAACCTATTTTGAGTAGGTCATGATCTGCTCTAACAGAAAATAGATCAATTTTAAAAAAATCTGTGGTCCCAGGCACTTAGGATTGACGATTTTTGAATATTCTGTAGAGAATTATCGTATATCGAATTTCCCGGAATTTTCCTATAGTTCCTGAGCACCGGCCATTCTAAGGGAAACCTCTTTTGAGTAGGTCATGATCTGCTCTAACAGAAAATAAATCAATTTTAAAAAAATCTGTAGTCCCAGGCACTTAGGATTGACGATTTTTGAATATTCTGTAGAGAATTATCGTATATCGAATTTCTCGGAATTTTCCTGGAGTTCCTAAACACCGGCCATTCTAAGAGAAACCTATTTTGAGTAGGTCATGATCTGCTCTAACAGAAAATAGATCAATTTTAAAAAAATCTGTGGTCCCAGGCACTTAGGATTGACGATTTTTGAATATTCTGTAGAGAATTATAGTATATCGAATTTCCCGGAATTTTCCTGGAGTTCCTGAGCACCGGCCATTCTAAGGGAAACCTCTTTTGAGTAGGTCATGATCTGCTCTAACAGAAAATAAATCAATTTTAAAAATATCTGTGGTCCCAGGCACTTAGGATTGACGATTTTTGAATATTCTGTAGAGAATTATCGTATATCGAATTTCTCGGAATTTTCCTGGAGTTCCTAAACACCGGCCATTCTAAGAGAAACCTATTTTGAGTAGGTCATGATCTGCTCTAACAGAAAATAGATCAATTTTAAAAAAATCTGTGGTCCCAGGCACTTAGGATTGACGATTTTTGAATATTCTGTAGAGAATTATCGTATATCGAGTTTCTCGGAATTTTCGGAAAAATCATAAAATACGAATAATATGAAGAGAGTTCCATTAAAAAACAGGCGACGGGTTAGACCGTAACTACACCAACTCAGGGGTGAGAGGGAAAGAGTTGTTCAAAAGTCTGCGTGTTTGGTTGGAAATTAATTGTAATATACAAATTTATTTTCAATAAATCAGTCTTAAATTATATATGTACAGCGCATATTTTGACGACATACTTTTTTGCTTTATACATCAATTTGGCCAGTATTCATTTACTGGAAAAAAGCTGAAATTTTCGATATATGGCACTAGAACAAAATGTATATCAATTTTAGTGAAGTAACGCATACTTTGAAACTATACTTTTAAAAAATATAATAAGTACATATACATATTCGCGACTGTCGTTAATCTATGCGTTTAATACACATATACATACTCGTTCAAGACGTAATTTGGGGAACCAGTTGAACTTGCCTGTTTCTTAATCGATTATGATCAAATTCGAATTGTACGATCGAAAAAGGATTTTAAAATGATTTCTAGAGTTAGTTTTAGAATATGGTCAATAGGGATGGAACTTGACTGTTTCTTAACCGATTATAGTGAATACACACATTTTAAAACTTTTTGAAAACACTCGTTAAATATTTCGCAAAATATTTAACAATATCTAGTATTTAATAAGTGTTTTTAAAAAATTTAAAAATGTGTGTATTAAGTGTGTTTCGCCAAGTGCCTACGGCAGAAACAGTAAAAAGGATTATAGTGAAATTAGAGATTTAGGATGAAAATGAGATTTTAAAATGATTTTTAGTTGAATTTGCGGAATATCGCCAATAAGGATGGAACTTGCATTTTTCTTAACCGATTATGATGAAACTCGACTTGTACAATCGATATGAGGTTCTCAAATGATTTGTACAAGGATTTCTAAAATATGGCCAATTAGGATGGAATTTGGTAGTTTCTTAAACGATTAAGAACAAATTCGACATGTGGGACGAAAATGGAATTTTAAAATGTTTTGTAGATGAAGTTTTGGAATATGGCCAATTAGGGTGGAACGTTAGAATCCAAACCAAATACCCATATTCGCGATTTTAGAAGGTAGTATCAACATATTACAGGCAATGTGAGTGTAATCCAACTATATGCTTAGAAGTTTTCAATAAAAGAGATTAACGTGTGACCTACGGTTGGGTCACGTGGCAGCCAATATGTTAAGGGTTCTTGTAACTCTACTTGTGACGTGAGTTAATTTTTTAAGTAAACGTAACATTTGTTTTTAACCCTAATCCAACCAAGGTGTGCCTTTTTTGTCACATTTAATTTTTAAAATGTTACGATTTATAAAATATTGTTTTATTATAAGATACTTAGTACGCTTTGCAAAAAGTAATATTTTTGATTTAAATTTTAATTTACCGATGTAACAAAAAATAGGTTAGCTGGATTAGAGTTAAATGAATTATAATGAATTATTTTAAAGGGATTATATCGCTCGTACCACTTATACTGATAGTTCCACTTTGATCATAAATGTTTCAAGTTCTGTTTTGGTTAACTTAATTCGTTGGGTTATTATAGCAGCAACGAATATATTGGAGCGAATTGCGAATTTGTGTTAAATTGAAAAATGTTTCGTCAGCCTTGCGGGTACAGAATACATCCAGAGATTAAAACAAACAAAAAAAATGAATAACCGAAGCATCAGGAAAAAAAATTAGGAAAGTTTTACAATCTTGAAAATAAAAGAAAGAAATATTCAGACAGATCGCATATTACATTTGTACAATATTATTTATTATACAAAACAATTCATGATTGCAAATGTTTCAGTAATAATATTGGTATTGGTATGCGAAATCATAGAATGTTAGCCTAGTTTAGCTAAGGAACGTTTTGAATCTTCATTTGATAGAAAAAGGCAACAAATATGAGACCTAAGCAGTAAGCAGTATCATCATGAAAAGTGAACGACCGTTCCACTTATGACATGACAGAAAATAAAATTCGTATATGTATGTACATCAAGATATACAGAAAAAAGAGGTAGTATATTCCCGTGTCTCATTTTCGTCTTTCTTTGCGCATCACGTCACTTGAAGACAAAAAAGCAGACATTTATATGAAATTTGGCGGTTTTTTGATTAATTTTTTAAATAAATCAAGAATAATCGTAATTTTTTTTAACAAACGGTATTTACAATTGATAATGATAGTTTACCGAGACCCTTTTTATGCTTTATATTTTTTTTATGGTCCAAATATTTGAGAAATAATTCTTTCGGGTGTATAATGTCTAAGATAAATGGAAAAAAAGGTAAACAAAATTATGAATACATAACATAAAACAATTAAATTATTAAATGTTTTTGGTCATTTATGTACCAATTATTAAAAGTTTTATTTTTTTACGTTATGTACTCAAATTTTTGCCATCTATTTTCGTTTGGCTTCAAATTATTGGTATCCACGTACCTATTCAAATATTATGTTCATATTCAACGTTAAATATAAATGGAAAAATAATAATAAAAATTCAGTTCACAAATTATTAAACGCCCAGTTAATAGAAAATATAAATTGTAAAAAAATGGAAATTAAATAAAACTATAAATTAAAATTAAATCTCTGGCTTATTTCATTTATTGTCTTATGGTTTTCGCTACAACTAAATCAAAACACCCATTCACTGTTTAGTGTTCTATATGTGTTCTTATCAGAAATATGAACAATTGGTAGTTTTGTTGCAATATGAATTATTCAAATTTAATATATTTAAAATCGAACACCCCCAAATTTTTGAATTAAATAATTAAAATCAAATCGTTCTCTGCATTTAACAGAAAAATTATACTCATAAATTCCAAAACTTGTTATGTAATGTGCTCAAACAGTCTGCTCTAGACACGAATATTAAAACATGCCTCTTTTCGCGATTTAATTCCGAAAGTATTGCAGTATATAACTAAAATCAAAATTGAAATGTTTAAATTTAACATAAAGTCGAAAAATAATTAATGGCAAAAATAAAAAAAAATTCATTTATTTTCCATTTATTTAAAAAATTAATAAAAATATCACGAAACTCCATATAAATATCAGCATTTTTGTCTTCACGTGACGTCAAATTGTGAAAAAAGGATAGCAACAGCATGCGCAATATTATACCTTATTTTCTGTATATCTTGTATGTACATACATATATTGTTTACTTTTTCACCTTTATCGAAACCTGCGAGAATTCTCTTTTGAATTTTATAGAGAGAATTTTCGTTAACAAGCACGTGTTCAACGTGAGATAAAGGTAAATTAAAACCGAAATTGTCATTGTATTTCTTCTATGACTTCTAGAATACCCATAACATGTATATCCTGTAGGATACCTAACATTTATTTATAATAAATAATTAATCATTGTTATTAACAATTCAATAACCAAACTTCATCGAGACTAGATTGTAGTTGACTATAATAAATGTAAAATTTCCCGTAAATGAGTTAACCTATTTTTAAATGTTTGTTATATATACCGACCTAAGTATGTTTATCTCATAACAAATAATTAAAAATTTCTAATAAAGAAATATAGGCCGTTTACAGGTCGCGGTTTAGTAATTCTAACTTAGCAATCTAATCTAAAGATATCTGTTTGGCGATTTTGCGAAATTTAGTAGAAAATAACAGACCAAATTTGTACCTCTTATTTTACACCTTCACTGAGAAATTTAAAAAACTTTTGTTGAATTAATTTATAGTTTTAACTTTAGCATACATTTTTCGAACTAAGCATGAGCAGACTAGCTATATTGATTAAATTAAATGAGTTCTTGACGAGTTTTGCAAAATTAGATTTATTAACCCGATAAGTTAACTAGATTTGACAGAGGAAGATCTTGCGGAACATTTATATATACATAATTAAAAAATAATATTTTTGATATAACATTTAAGTTTTACTTGCTTACTACAGTTATAATTTAAAATATTTCACATACCTTTTACAATAATATTCAAATAACAGTTATCTCATTTACCACTTGTCGTTTTTCACAATCAACTATAGGGTTTCCAATAGGAATGATACTATTTAAAATGGTTATATTGGCAAATCTGCGTAATATTTTTTGACATTTCTTATGTCATTTGTGTTCAGTAGGTTATGCCATTTAATCATCGAAAGATACACGCTTCAACAACGTTTAGAAATTGTTAAATTGTTTTATCAAAATCAGTGAATCAAAATGATGAACATTTTTATCGACAAATTTTATTCAGTGATGAAGCTTATTTTTGTTAAATGGTTATGTAAACAAACAGAATTGCAGAATTTGGAGTGATGAAAATCTGTTGAGAGTTATTGGTCCATATGTCTTTGAAGAAAATGGTCGAAGAGTAACAGTCAATGGAGAACGATACAGAACAATGTTAGATGATTATTTTTTTCCTTCTGTTGTTGAGAATAATCTGGAAGATATGTGGTTTCAACAAGACGGTGCCTCCTGCCACACAGCCACCTTAACAATCGATTTATTGAAAACAAAATTTGGTAATAAAATTATCTCAAGATTTGGTCCAGTTAATTATCCTCCCAGGTCGTGTGATTTGACACCTTGTGATTTCTTTCTTTGGGGATATGTTAAGTCACTTGTTTATGTTGATAATCCAACAACAATTGAGCAATTAAAAATCAACATTGAAGAAATACAGCCAAACTTATGTGAAAAAGTGATGATAAATTGGGTTGACAGAATGCAGTACGTACGGAGAAGTCGTGGTGGTCATTTGTATGATGTTATTTTCCATACATAATGGCATAATGTAACCTTTCAAATAAAAATAAAAATTTAGACTTACTGAATAATTTATGTGTTTTTTTTAAATTTTAAAATTGTATCATTCCTATTGGAAAACCCTATATAATGGTTTCACACTATTTAGATTTGAATTATGGAAACAATAATGAGAATTTCAAATAACAATGATTTTAAAGCAACTATTCAAAACAAACCAATATTCTTTTTATACTTTTTTTTTATACTATTTAGAAGTCGCTGATAACGGTTATTTTAATATTTTATTTAATTATTATATTTATTGATAAACGATAATTCTCTATAGAAAATTCAAAAATCGTCAATACTATGTGCCTGGGACCACAGAATGTTCTAAAATTGATTTATTTTCTGTTAGGGCAGATCATGACCTACGGTGCTCAGGAAATCTAGGAAAATTCCGGGAAATTCGATATACGATAATTCTCTACAGAATATTCAAAAGTCGTCAATCCTAAGTGCCTGGGACCACAGATTTTTTTAAAATTGATTTCTTTTCTGTTAGAACAGATCATGACCTACTCAAAATAGGTTTCCCTTAGAATGGCCGGTGTTTAGGAACTCGAGGAAAATTCCAGGAAACTCGATATACGATAATTCTCTATAGAATATTCAAAAATCGTCAATACTAAGTGCCTGGGACCACAGAATTTTCTAAAATTGATTTATTTTCTGTTAGGGCAGATCATGACCTACTCAAAATAGGTTTCCCTTAGAATGGCCGGTGCTCAGGAAATCTAGGAAAATTCCGGGAAATTCGATATACGATAATTCTCTACAGAATATTCAAAAGTCGTCAATCCTAAGTGCCTGGGACCACAGATTTTTTTAAAATTGATTTCTTTTCTGTTAGAACAGATCATGAACTACTCAAAATAGGTTTCTCTTAGAATGGCCGATGTTTAGGAACTCCAGGAAAATTCCGGGAAACTCGATATACGATAATTCTCTATAGAATATTCAAAAATCGTCAATACTAAGTGCCTGGGACCACAGAATTTTCTAAAATTGATTTATTTTCTGTTAGGGCAGATCATGACCTACTCAAAATAGGTTTCCCTTAGAATGGCCGGTGCTCAGGAAATCTAGGAAAATTCCGGGAAATTCGATATACGATAATTCTCTACAGAATATTCAAAAGTCGTCAATCCTAAGTGCCTGGGACCACAGATTTTTTTAAAATTGATTTCTTTTCTGTTAGAACAGATCATGACCTACTCAAAATAGGTTTCCCTTAGAATGGCCGGTGTTTAGGAACTCGAGGAAAATTCCGGGAAACTCGATATACGATAATTCTCTATAGAATATTCAAAAATCGTCAATACTAAGTGCCTGGGACCACAGAATTTTCTAAAATTGATTTATTTTCTGTTAGGGCAGATCATGACCTACTCAAAATAGGTTTCCCTTAGAATGGCCGGTGCTCAGGAAATCTAGGAAAATTCCGGGAAATTCGATATACGATAATTCTCTACAGAATATTCAAAATTCGTCAATACTAAGTGCCTGGGACCACAGAATTTTCTAAAATTGATTTATTTTCTGTTAGGGCAGATCATGACCTACTCAAAATAGGTTTCCCTTAGAATGGCCGGTGCTCAGGAAATCTAGGAAAATTGCGGGAAATTCGATATACGATAATTCTCTACAGAATATTCAAAAGTCGTCAATCCTAAGTGCCTGGGACCACAGATTTTTTTAAAATTGATTTCTTTTCTGTTAGAACAGATCATGACCTACTCAAAATAGGTTTCCCTTAGAATGGCCGGTGTTTAGGAACTCGAGGAAAATTCCGGGAAATTCGATATACGATAATTCTCTATAGAATATTCAAAAATCGTCAATACTAAGTGCCTGGGACCACAGAATTTTCTAAAATTGATTTATTTTCTGTTAGGGCAGATCATGACCTACTCAAAATAGGTTTCCCTTAGAATTACCGGTGCTCAGGAAATCTAGGAAAATTCCGGGAAATTCGATATACGATAATTCTCTACAGAATATTCAAAAATCGTCAATCCTAAGTGCCTGGGACCACAGATTTTTTTAAAATTCATTTATTTTCTGTTAAAAGAGATCATGACCTACTCAAAATAGGTTTCCCTTAGAATGGCCGATGTGTAGGAACTCCAGGAAAATTCCGGGAAATTCGATATACGATAATTCTCTACAGAATATTCAAAAATCGTCAATACTAAGTGCCTGGGACCATAGATTTTTTTAAAATTGATTTATTTTCTGTTAGAGCAGATCATGACCTACTCAAAATAGGTTTCCGTTAGAATGGCCGGTGCTCAGGAACTCTAGGAAAATTCCGGGAAATTCGATATACGATAATTCTCTACAGAATATTCAAAATCGTCAATCCTAAGTGCCTGGGACCACAGATTTTTTTAAAATTGATTTATTTTCTGTTAGAGCAGATCATGACCTACTCAAAATAGGTTTCTCTTAGAATGGCCGGTGCTCAGGAAATCTAGGAAAATTCCGGGAAATTCGATATACGATAATTCTCTACAGAATATTCAAATATCGTCAATCCTAAGTGCCTGGGACCACAGAATTTTTTTAAAATTGATTTAATTTCTGTTAGGGCAGATCATGACCTACTCAAAATAGGTTTCCCTTAGAATGGCCGGTGCTCAGGAACTCTAGGAAAATTCCGGGAAATTCGATATACTATAATTCTCTACAGAATATTCAAAAATCGTCAATCCTAAGAGCCTGGGACCACAGATTTTTTAAAAATTCATTTATTTTCTGTTAGAACAGATCATGACCTACTCAAAATAGGTTTCCCTTAGAATGGCCGGTGTTTAGGAACTCCAGGAAAATTCCGGGAAACTCGATATACGATAATTCTCTATAGAATATTCAAAAATCGTCAATACTAAGTGCCTGGGACCACAGAATTTTCTAAAATTGATTTATTTTCTGTTAGGGCAGATCATGACCTACTCAAAATAGGTTTCCCTTAGAATGGCCGGTGCTCAGGAACTCTAGGAAAATTCCGGGAAATTCGATATACGATAATTCTCTACAGAATATTCAAAAATCGTCAATCCTAAGTGCCTGGGACCACAGTTTTTTTTAAAATTGATTTATTTTCTGTTAGAACAGATCATGACCTACTCAAAATAGGTTTCCCTTAGAATGGCCGGTGTTTAGGAACTCGAGGAAAATTCCGGGAAATTCGATATACGATAATTCTCTATAGAATATTCAAAAATCGTCAATACTAAGTGCCTGGGACCACAGAATTTTCTAAAATTGATTTATTTTCTGTTAGGGCAGATCATGACCTACTCAAAATAGGTTTCCCTTAGAATGGCCGGTGCTCAGGAACTATAGGTAAATTCCGGGAAATTCGATATACGATAATTCTCTACAGAATATTCAAAAATCGTCAATCCTAAGTGCCTGGGACCACAGATTTTTTTAAAATTGATTTATTTTCTGTTAGAACAGATCATGACCTACTCAAAATAGGTTTCCCTTAGAATGGCCGGTGTTTAGGAACTCCAGGAAAATTCCGGGAAACTCGATATACGATAATTCCCTATAGAATATTCAAAAATCGTCAATACTAAGTGCCTGGGACCACATTATTTTCTAAAATTGATTTATTTTCTGTTAGGGCAGATCATGACCTACTCAAAATAGGTTTCCCTTAGAATGGCCGGTGCTCAGGAAATCTTGGAAAATTCCGGGAAATTCGATATACGATAATTCTCTACAGAATATTCAAAAGTCGTCAATCCTAAGTGCCTGGGACCACAGATTTTTTTAAAATTGATTTAATTTCTGTTAGAACAGATCATGACCTACTCAAAATAGGTTTCCCTTAGAATGGCCGGTGCTTAGGAACTCCAGGAAAATTCCGGGAAACTCGATATACGATAATTCTCTATAGAATATTCAAAAATCGTCAATACTAAGTGCCTGGGACCACAGAATTTTCTAAAATTGATTTATTTTCTGTTAGGGCAGATCATGACCTACTCAAAATAGGTTTCCCTTAGAATGGCCGGTGCTCAGGAAATCTTGGAAAATTCCGGGAAATTCGATATACGATAATTCTCTACAGAATATTCAAAATTCGTCAATCCTAAGTGCCTGGGACCACAGATTTTTTTAAAATTGATTTCTTTTCTGTTAGAACAGATCATGACCTACTCAAAATAGGTTTGCCTTAGAATGGCCGGTGTTTAGGAACTCCAGGAAAATTCCGGGAAACTCGATATACGATAATTCTCTATAGAATATTCAAAAATCGTCAATACTAAGTGCCTGGGACCACAGAATTTTCTAAAATTGATTTATTTTCTGTTAGGGCAGATCATGACCTACTCAAAATAGGTTTCCCTTAGAATGGCCGGTGCTCAGGAACTCCAGGAAAATTCCGGGAAATTCGATATACGATAATTCTCTACAGAATATTCAAAAATCGTCAATCCTAAGTGCCTGGGACCACAGATTTTTTTAAAATTGATTTATTTTCTGTTAGAACAGATCATTACCTACTCAAAATAGGTTTCCCTTAGAATGGCCGGTGTTTAGGAACTCCAGGAAAATTCCGGGAAACTCGATATGATAATTCTCTATAGAATATTCAAAAATCGTCAATACTAAGTGCCTGGGACCACAGAATTTTCTAAAATTGATTTATTTTCTGTTAGGGCAGATCATGACCTACTCAAAATAGGTTTCCCTTAGAATGGCCGGTGCTCAGGAAATCTTGGAAAATTCCGGGAAATTCGATATTCGATAATTCTCTACAGAATATTCAAAAGTCGTCAATACTAAGTGCCTGGGACCACAGAATTTTCTAAAATTGATTTATTTTCTGTTAGAACAGATCATGACCTACTCAAAATAGGTTTCCCTTAGAATGGCCGGTGCTTAGGAACTCCAGGAAAATTCCGGGAAACTCGATATACGATAATTCTCTACAGAATATTCAAAAATCGTCAATACTAAGTGCCTGGGACCACAGAATTTTCTAAAATTGATTTATTTTCTGTTAGGGCAGATCATTACCTACTCAAAATAGGTTTCCCTTAGAATGGCCGGTGCTCAGGAACTCTAGGAAAATTCCGGGAAATTCGATATACGATAATTCTCTACAGAATATTCAAAAATCGTCAATCCTAAGTGCCTGGGACCACAGATTTTTTTAAAATTGATTTATTTTCTGTTAGAACAGATCATGACCTACTCAAAATAGGTTTCCCTTAGAATGGCCGGTGTTTAGGAACTCCAGGAAAATTCCGGGAAATTCGATATAAGATAATTCTCTACAGAATATTCAAAAATCGTCAATCCTAAGTGCCTGGGACCACAGATATTTTTAAAATTGATTTATTTTCTGTTAGAGCAGATCATGACCTACTCAAAATAGGTTTCCCTTAGAATGGCCGGTGCTCAGGAACTCTAGGAAAACTCCGGGAAACTCGATATACGATAATTCTCTACAGAATATTCAAAAATCGTCAATCCTAAGTGCCTGGGACCACAGATTTTTTTAAAATTGATCTATTTTCTGTTAGAGCAGATCATGACCTACTCAAAATAGGTTTCTCTTAGAATGGCCGGTGTTTAGGAACTCCAGGAAAATTCCGAGAAATTCGATATACGATAATTCTCTACAGAATATTCAAAAATCGTCAATCCTAAGTGCCTGGGACCACAGATATTTTTAAAATTGATTTATTTTCTGTTAGAGCAGATCATGACCTACTCAAAATAGGTTTCCCTTAGAATGGCCGGTGCTCAGGAAATCTTGGAAAATTCCGGGAAATTCGATATTCGATAATTCTCTACAGAATATTCAAAAGTCGTCAATACTAAGTGCCTGGGACCACAGAATTTTCTAAAATTGATTTATTTTCTGTTAGAACAGATCATGACCTACTCAAAATAGGTTTCCCTTAGAATGGCCGGTGCTTAGGAACTCCAGGAAAATTCCGGGAAACTCGATATACGATAATTCTCTACAGAATATTCAAAAATCGTCAATACTAAGTGCCTGGGACCACAGAATTTTCTAAAATTGATTTATTTTCTGTTAGGGCAGATCATGACCTACTCAAAATAGGTTTCCCTTAGAATGGCCGGTGCTCAGGAACTCTAGGAAAACTCCGGGAATCTCGATATACTATAATTCTCTACAGAATATTCAAAAATCGTCAATCCTAAGTGCCTGGGACCACAGATTTTTTTAAAATTCATTTATTTTCTGTTAAAAGAGATCATGACCTACTCAGAATAGGTTTCCCTTAGAATGGCCGGTGTGTAGGAACTCCAGGAAAATTCCGGGAAACTCGATATACGATAATTCTCTTGTGTTTATTTTTTACTTATAATTCTACTTCAGCTTACAAATGGCAAAGAATAAAATAAAATTTATGATTTCTTATTGCGTAGTTTGGAATTTATTCGCTAGTTCGCAGTTTTACTAATACTCTGAAATTTTTAGTTGTTGTTGTTGTTTTTTAGGAATATCTCGGAGTTTTAGGAAAATCTTCACAATCGTCTATACTTACCGTCATAAAATACAAGAAAGAGAAATATTATCAGCAATATTTTCAGATTACAAGTGATTTCTGTATTTTAATTTTCTGGGCTTACATAAATACATGATTAATGATTAAGATTTAATGATGTGACAAGCATGAATATGCATGAATATTCAATTATGTACTTTGAAAATTTGGATCGTTACTATCATTCAATAAAAAAAATACAATTTCAAACATACTTCAGTCTACTGGTATGGAGCTTATCAAGTGGTTTACTAACTGACCCAAGATTACCGAAGATGTTCCAGCTCAATTCACCCAGACCTTGTTAATAATTAATGAAATGATTTGCTCAAAATGCTACATAGAGATAGAATCCTTTTGGAATCTGTCGACAGATAAGTTGAGGGTTTTTATTGAATTCATATTCACGAACTTACGATCCCTTTGACCTTTCGGCACCGGTGGTTGTTTTGGGAAAAGGCAAAACTTCTAATGCCAGCTGCATTGGGATCAATCACTATGAGGTTATATAAACATTTTACCATCGACCGTCACCTATTAAAGCCAAATTAGTCACAAAGTATCCAAATACATGGACTGGCCGATGCTAGTGAGCGTGCTAATGGGGCAGTTTTTTACTATTGAAGTTCGACACCCCATGCGGGTAGCTCCATTTAAAAGTACCTTTACCTTGACTACTAGATTTGTGTGCAGCGGTCCTCCTTACTCAACACGTGCACAAAATTCAACGAAATTTAAATTTTGGTGTCGACGATATATTTCATTGGTCTCCTCTATCTAAATGGAAAATATTCATCGCGAATCATGTCACCGGCGTGCAAGCAAAATCAAAAAAGGAAAATTGGCGATATGTAGATATGGATCGAGTGTAATCCAGCAAGTTTGATTTCCCGAGTAGTGGTGCCCGAAAAATGTATTCAATCTGATCTCGGAACTCATGAACCTTCATTCCTCCTTTGTGAAGAATATTCTCTATCTGAGGGATCGTCCGAGATGATGAAACTAACACCAGTTGCAGTCTGAAGATCAAAATGAGTAGGCCACTTAAACTGGAAAGATTTGATCGAGCACTTTATACGATCATCAGAATTGTACAGAGAGAATCTTTTCATGACGTGTATAGTACGTGGAAAAAGCAAACTTTGTCGTAAAAAAATCCCATCTCCCTTCTCTATCGCTATTTCTGGATACTCATTACGTCATTCGTGTTGGAGGGCGTCTTCTACAAAATGCTTGCTCTACAGATCAAAACAAACCATTTTATTATCAAATGGACACCAATTTCATTTTTTTATGCATTTCTATCACAGGAAATTGCTATATGCCAGTTTTTTGGGCCACTCTATTGTACTACCGTATACAAGAAGGTAGTTCGAGAATACTGGGGATGGTTTCGTGCACAGACGATTCCAATGACTCAACTAATAGAAGAGTTAGCGCCATTACGTGTAACGTTTAAACTACCGACGAAGGCATATCCTTGTTTGTTTTCCGTATATGCATCTGATCTCAAAATACAAGCATTGGGATTCTTTAAACATTCTTTTGCCACCCGAGGGTAGATGTATTTTCCCTGCTAATTAAGAGTTGCGCGAGTTGTATGCATTAATCACATTTTAACATTTAAAGGAACAGTGCAACTGTGTGAAGATGAACATATTGATTGGACATTTACGTCACCGGCAACACCTTATTTTGGCAGCCTTCCATTTGCGCCGCACAATTGGTGAGCAACTGATTACGTCGATCAAACAATTGGAGGTGGTTCTCAAGTCTGTTTTATGCCGGGATTGTTCTTGATCGCCTAATTTGAATGGAATATGAAATAAAGAAGCTGGAAGTCCAGAGCTTACTCAAAATTTAGTAAAAAATCTCTTCGAAAAATATATTTAAAAAAAAAATTGAACTAAACCTAAATTGAGTGGAAAATTAATCCATTGAGTGAAGTTTACAATATTTATTAGATAAATTAGATTTATTCTTAAAATGGTAACCAAGTTTTGTTACATCCATTAGATAACAAAATATATCTGGAAAAAGTTGCAATTTGAAATATATGTTGAGTGATTCTCGAGAAATATTAAAACCTCATATTTTTGTGTGGTATTTAGTAAGTTTAATTAATTTTACAAAAAAAAAAAATTGAGTGAAATTAGTTAAAAATGTTGAGTGGAATTACCCTCAATACGATTTGAGTGAAATTTAAAACAGGACTTTTATTTTAACTCTAATTTGAACAGCAACTTGTTGAAACTAATTTTAAATTAAAAAATCAATTTTAACTCATTTTATAAAATTTGAGTGGTATTTTTAGTTAATTTTAAAATTAAAATTGTAGCTTATTGTGGCAATTCAACAAAACCACTTAAGTTGAGAAAAAGTTATGTTTTAAACTCTATTCCAGCTGATAATATCTCCTGATATTTCTTCCCTCTCAATTTTTTATGAAAATCGAACAATTTTAAATTCCGAGCCAAAAGCCAAAACCTGGAATTTTGTTTGATTACTAATTACTAATGTTGTTTGATTTTATTTTTTTGTTTGATGGTTGACACCGCTTCGCTTATTTTTGATACTTACCATTAGAAGACACTAATACAATAAAAATATTTGACGGCACACAATAGCAAAACGTATATTATACGCCGTGTACAAACAAAATTCTTAATCCTCAATCCTCCGTTTGCGACCGAAATCGCTGTCGAGGTGTTGTTTCGATGGTAATTATGTTACGTATAGATGTGACTGTTCCAGTCTAACAAGACATCTGATGGTGGTGGCGTTTTTGTAGCTGTGTATAATTCAATTATAAATTATGATGTAGTATGTCCGAATAATACTGTGGAATATGTTGCTGTGAAATTATCTTGGACAGTAAAATCAATGTATTTATATGCTGCATACGTCCCACCTCTGAGCCCCGATGAGATTTATAGCTTACACTGTGCAAATATTTATTATTTTGTATCTGAGTGTAGCATATATGACATCATAATATTGGGTGATTTCAATCTTCCGGGTTTATGTTGGTGTATTGATGATGATGATACTACTTCTGTTTTTCCATCCAATGTTACGAGTGATGTGGAACAAATTTTTATTGATACCATGTTGTCTTTAAATGTACATCAAATTTGCTAACTGGAATGGTAGAATTTTGGATCTAGTTTTACTGAATGATCCTAATTGTGGGTTGGTCACTAAGTTATTGGAACCTTTTGTTCCTGATAGATTCCACCACAATGGATTGGATATCAACTTTAACTGCCAGAAACTATTTTTTAAATTCAACAACAATACACGATCAAAGTTAGGAGTTTTTTGAAATTGTGGACTGAGATGAAATTTTTAATTCTAAATTGAGTGATGTTAATAAAGCATTAACGACTCATTTTATTTGATTTTACTTAAGGCTTTCAAAAAACATGTATCTAAATACTATAAACGTAAGAATAACCATCCTCCATGGTTTGACAATAATTTGGTTAATTTAAGAAACAAAAAAAATAAGGCACATACATTTGCCAAAGGTTTTGGTGATAACTTGGATTGTCTAATTCTTTTCTACAAGCTACAACTACGCCGGGAATTTGATAAGGAACAACACCAAGCCTATAGGAACTATATTTCACGGCTGGAAGATAATTTAATTTCAAACCCAAAACTATTTTGGCCTTATTTTGATGTTAAAAGAAAATGTTCCGGTTATCCTCAAATGATGTTGTTAAATGACGTAACTGCCTGTAATGCTGTAATACAATGATAATGCAGGCTATTGATGTTTCCTTAGGACCTCGTATTTCGCATCATCCTAATTTAATTGGAATACCTTATATTTCAGAAAAAGATGTCAGCCTTGGTATATCCAAGATGAAATCGGGATGTGGTTTTGGTAATATACCTATAAAAATACTTAAAGACCTTAATAGCTCGCTATCATTACCACTGTGATATTTAATGCGTCTCTGAAGAGTGGTGTATTTCCGTTGATATGGAAGAAGTCATTTATAATTCCCATTTTTAAATCCGGAAAGCGGAGTAACATTAAAAATTATCGAGGCATCTCAATATTATCATCGATTCCAAAATTATTTCAGATTATTATTTCTGACTATTTGTACATATGTTAATGTTAAATCTTCATTAGCACATCAATAACATGGATTCGTCAGGCATCGTTCGACCACTACAAATCTCTTTAGTGTTTAGCGCCTTTGACTCCAAATGTCAGCTGGATGTGGTTTTCACAGATTTTGCGAAATGCTTCGATTTACCTCAGTTTGAGCTACCTTTTGACAAACTGCATAGATTTGGAGTGAGTAAATTTATTTTGGATTGGATTGGAGCTTATCTGCGTGATCGGAAGCAGGTAGTTCAAATTAACGGGTTTACTTTTAAGACGATTGAAGTTCATTCTGGAGTACATCAAGCCAAGCTTATTAGGTTCTCCAGGAAAAAAAGCAGTTATTCGTCAAATATCTTAATGGTAATTACCAGCTGGAACGAGTTATGACAATTTAAGATTTGGGTGTTATCTTGGACCATCCATTGAATTTCCGAGACCCTATCAATGTAATAGTTTTTTTTTTCGCTGGCGCTACATCCCATAGAGGGATTTGGCCGCTTCATTTTTGAAGTTTCGTAATCATTTTGTTAATGGATAATGAGTGATTAATTCATTGATCCTACATTAACCAGCCGTGATTTTTTCATCACCCGCCGGGAATCGAACCCGGGACCTCCGGAGCGTAAAGCATGTATGCTAACCACTGTGCCATCGGGGCGGCGAGCCTAATGTAATAGTTGCTAAGTTGAATTCTCTACTTGGCTTTATTCGTCGTATCACAAAAGATTTTTGCTAAACACATCTGTTGACCACAATTCACTTATAATAGATTACGCCTTCGTGGATTTCGTTTTCGTAGTTTACTGCGTATTACGTCAACTGACAGTTGCTAGTAAGATATTGCAAAGGAAATGTATGAAAAATAAGGAATTTGGCGAATAGATGTATAATATATGGATGTGTTATGGTTAAATATTTCTTTCCTCTTACAAAATATAGGATCTATGCTTTCAACGATCTCTTATTTGTTGGAAAAGAATGAAAACTATATGGCCAATTATTTATATTGTTATTACAACAATTAAATACGGCGCACCACATTATTTATTTAATTTCATTTAATTTTTGGATTCAATTACATACAACAATATTGTGAAACAAAACTGTTCACTCTCATTTGACGTCATTTGCCATAGCCGTTTATTTTATGATCCAAATAGGCAAAGTGCGCAAGGCGTAATCTATTATAAGTGATTTGTGTCTGTTGACTGTCCGGAACTACTTGCAAAGATTGATATTGATATAAACCTCAGGAATTTTATATATTTGCCGACATTTAAATCTAATTATGCATATAATGCTCCGATCCCGTTTATTTATCGACAATTTGATCATAATTTTGATGTGTTCGATTTTAATATTTCAAAAGGTAATACTTTTAAAAAGCAAATCAAAACTAAATTGTAAAACTGTAAATAAAATTGTAATCAAAAAATTAGTTCAACAAGCTCCTACTTTATAAGCAAATATTGAAACCGGTTTGCACTTGTGGTATTCAACTTTGTGGTTTTACCAAACAGAGCAACGTAAATCATCCAAAGATTTCAGAATGAATGAACAATGACCTCCGTAGGGATCTTAAAGT
Source organism: Tipula helvola (assembly GCA_963556165.1). Taxonomy (NCBI): domain Eukaryota; kingdom Metazoa; phylum Arthropoda; class Insecta; order Diptera; family Tipulidae; genus Tipula; species Tipula helvola. The sequence continues at coordinate 349,541,904 of OY744482.1, forward strand.
GAACCTCATCTTAAATGAAATTCAGGAAAAAGCGCGTAGATGAAGAAAGGATCCGGCAATATAGAAACATTGAGGTAACTCAGCTTCTATAAGCAATACGAATTTAGTAAGATTTAAACCTTTTGAGGTGGTGTAATTGTCAGCTTAAACAGTACTGTGCTTTACATCAATTTACCAACAAAAATAATTCACTAACAAAAATTGAACACCAACATACACTTGATACACTTGAAAAAATATGGCAGAAAAGCGTAAATTCTTCAATGCCAAATTCATATTGTTTTTAATTTATTCATCGACCATGTCTGTTGACAATGTCAAACACAAGGTCTGGTATTTTAAACTCCTATAAAATATTAGGACGCGTGTATACCCAGTAATAATTCTTAAAGCTTTAAGTCACTCTTACTATGTACCATCAATTTCCTTTGAACTGGCAAAAGCGATTTCTATATTGTTTCATAGAATTTAGAGAAACAATTTAATTTACATTTAAAAGCACCTATACGTTTAAGCTTTTGGCAAAATTTGTAGAATTGTTTTTTTGTCATCAACGCGGACCAAGCTCAAAAAATGTGTTTAAATGGAAAGCTATTTAAGAAAACATATTTAACTTTTCAAACTTTAAAAGCACTCGAAAACAAAAAAAAATTTCAAATACTCTTTTGGATATAAGGTGAGCCGTTTCGACCGGCTGAGCTTTGCGTTCTTTACTTTAATAAGAATTTTGTGTTTTAGGCCATTGAACTTTTCTGTTATTTTTAATGATATTTGAGTTAGCTGTGCTTCGGTTCATGGAAGATTAAATTGTATTTTAGGTAAATTAATATGTATTAACGATTTTTCTAGGAAGCTTTATGAATTCAATTATTCCTGTCATATTAAGAAGCAAATGAGAAAATTTCTATTTTAAAATGTTGAACGAAGCTCTACACTTACAAGCAATTATGTAAAATGAGTTTTATATACAAATAAAGCAACATGTGACTCATACATATATGATCAATTAATTGATTTCATATTGTACTTATATCCACCCAGGCATTTAATTAAATATACATTTTGTATGTACGTTTCAATTGTAAATATGAACTTATTGAGCGCGACTATATACAGAATACACAGATACAGTTTCCTTCTGTATTTATATCAAACTAAAATGCAAACATTTATTCAATTAAATTTAAGTCGCACGCAACAACAACAAAAAAATTTTCCGTAAGGAGAAGCTTTCCAAGCTGGAAATGTATTTTGGGTTAGACGATTTAATTTTCAGTCTACACAAGCGATGTAGTCGCGATGTATAATGTATAGTCACGAAAAATATATTGCGTGTGTTTATTATATCGACAAGGTGCAATTAAATTTTGGTTCCGCGACACATAATCTAGTCATCAAAATCCATTGTATACTTTGTGTAATCCGATTTATTCAAACAAAACCATAAATTTTTGTGTAAACATGAACTCATGATTTTGATGGGACTTTATCGATTTAACAAAATCAATTTATAACTAAGTTTGTTTAGATGGAAAATTCAAATTCACACATAAATTACTTTACTAATGATAATGAGATTCCCAATAATTTTGTGTATGCCGGACATTTTTTTGTTTTTTGTGCCAAAATACAATTTATCATTTTGAAATAAATCGATTTTTATTTGCAAGCACACCAGTTTTTCATTTCGTTCACAAAAAAATAAAAAAATGTAATTTATTAGAATAAAATTTGTTATAGTTGGAAAATAAACGATTATTTAGGTAGGTATGTAAAAAAATTATTAATTATTAAAACGATTAAAAGTTATAAAAGTTATGATTTGTCTGGTCGTAAATTTTATATTTTTTGAAGAATTGCAGTCACCATTTTTACTGTGGTTGGCTTTGGTTTGTTCAAAGAAATTCAAAGAATAGCTTTGCAAAACCGCCAGATTGCATCATGTAAATGTAAAAACCATATACAAAGGACGAGTGTTTGTCATAAAATTGCCCTTAATCTCTTTTCCCTGAGAATATGTATTATATTTTTCTTTGTTTCGATAGTCCTAGTTCACAGTCTTACTGTTCGAAATATTCATCGAGTTGTGGAGTTTTTTCAACCACATAAGATGATTCTCCGATTGTGGAATCACCGTCATCCTTATCACCCTCATTGAGCAGGATATCGACTTTGGCGATGTTGTTGCATGTTTGCCTACTGCAATTTAAGCAAATAATGGAACAAGCAATCCCTGCTTTTCTGCACCCACAGGCAGCTCCACATTTTTCTTTGCACTTGCACGATATGAGCTTTAAAAGTTCAGGTGGCGCGGGTTCAACTGTACTCATAACCGGTTCCAGTCCAAGACTTTTTCGTCGGCAACCCCATTTCTGAGGATCCTTGTAAAATCCGAGCCACGTTTGCACCTCGTGATACGAACGGAATATATGCTGGCGTGCTGCGCTTTTCGTGGGTGGGAGTAGTGAAAGGTGGTTCAAATTATTTTTAGTCAAGGATTTAGCAAAGCGGTGGAATCGTAAAACATTTAAAGAAATTTCCTGATTGTTACCGCCATATAGGGCGATGAGGAATTGTTCTCCTATGGAAGATAGAACCTCCGGAATTTTGATAAATTTTGATTTGTCAATATTAAAAAATGACGATGTGGTATCGCAACCGCTAAAAGCATGAAGGTAAAGTATGTTGTCGAGAACGAACTTATCATGGTTCATACTAGCTGCAGAATAGAGTTTTGCGGGTGTATTTCCTTTTGCTGGTTTTCGGTAGTATATATTTGTTTTGTCCTTCGCGAGTCCACTGATTAAAACCAAAAGGTCGATGTCTTCGCCAATGATTTCAACAGAGTCATAAATCGATGCTTTTTCAATTGCCGTGGTTACGATCAGAGTATCTGCGTCCTTAAAAGCCTGTTCAATTTCAATTCCGACCATCGAATATAATTGTGACGTTCTCTCCAAAGTGTTGTTGTACGCACGTACGTAACATATTTTTGGCAAATGATGCCAAATGTTTCAATACGACCCCACACAACTTTGTGCAGAAGGAAATCACCGTCAATTATCTCAATATGTCCATTACCAAATGGTAAATTTTCGTCCAAAAGGTTTGAAAGCATTATACAACAATGATTTTGTTCCTTTCCGCATTCCTTCTTCGGTAAATAAAGACAACGGAAACGGAGCGAGCATTGATTTTAATGCTGCTATTGACTGCCGATATCGGTAGCACCTTATCCTTCCTTTTGAAAGACGAGGACCCGAAATGTGCTCCTATAATTTTAGTAATAATGTCGCAACCAACTTCGTATGCAAGATGACAATTAATTTTCAGGTTTGCGACAACTTCTGTGCCGACAGAAAATAATTCGTTATTTTCTGGGAGAGGATTATGCCCTGCTAGCCACATATCCAGTTTCTCAATGTCGAAATTGTCTTGATTAAGACACTCCGGAGAAATTTTCAATTTGCTCGCAAATGTTTTGAAGCTGAACCATGCCTAAAGTCCACGATGCTATTGTGCTATCAGTAAGTCCACGTCCCTGAGTTAGCCCTCCTATTATCTTTATGGATCGCATAAGAGTCTGCTCTATCGTCATAACACCAGACCAATATTTTTCTGTTCGACGAATCGTAAAATAGCCACGCCTTGTGAATCTGACGTAATCTTCATTGGGTAATTTTTCATGCAGAGTTCGCATGTCCTGTAGGTATAAATGAGCAGACTACGCATACAGGAAATGCCCGCTGGCATGCAAAAATGGAAGCATGTTTTGGATGGTATTGAGGTGAAGCTCCCAATTACATGATCTTTCCGCCTCTATGAAATTCTTTACCAGAGAAACCATTCGATGGTACTGTACCCATAGTTTTGCCGTTGGACCTCTTTTATCGATTACATTTAATCCTTTTACAAATTTCTCACATACTCTTTTTATTTCGTTGTTTTTTGCGGCAGTCAGTATGTCAGGCCGATTGAAAACATCATCCGCGTAGTAACCAAGTTCATGACGTTCCTTGTCGATTAATTCCAGCGAGTCCAGTACAATTTTTGACAAAGCTACGTGTAACAAAATGTGAGCACGGACAGCTCGTGCCTATGCATGACCGGAAAGAATTTTTTCGACGCAATTTTCTGCGTAAATCAACTTGAAAAGCTCTTCAATCCTACTACCCGACATGATCATACCAATTGACATTAATAGACGGAATCCACCGAACCTCACTATGATGTTTTTCAAATCCGATATTGGGTCAGCAGCTCTCACAATATCGCGAGCTTTCCAGTATAGTGGCTGATCAAATGTGACGAAGGGAGGTTTTTGATCCCAAGGCTTGCATTAGGATAGTGTCGTAATTCGATGGCTTTGCATTGATAAGCGGAAGGCAGACAATTCTTGAGCGTTTGTATTGCATATTGGTTGTTACTTTCTCAATAAAACCATTCCATCCTGGAATTCCGACAGGTAAGCCCCATTTTCCGTGAAGCCAAATTAAATCTGGTACTGTAGGTACTATGTGGCTCGAAACTTGACGAAGAGCTTCGATATTGGCAACAGGTATGGACTGTAAGCCTGCCGATTTATGTTTGCTGTAGGAGAGTACTGGAACCATGCCCAATTATGCAACTTCTGAAGCAGATTAAATTTCGACAATGCGCGAAAGGGGAGTGCGTGAAACGTTTCATAACCGTCGAGGGTGTTGATGTTGAAGTCCGCATTGTCAAACACGAATTGAGAAAACGAATTTCCCAAATTATTACATTCAGCTCGATGAATACATGAATTTTCAAAAATCGTTATTTCTCGTTATACTAATAAGGTTCTTTGAACCGAATTTTTTGTACAGGAACGTTCCAATACCTATTTGTAGCGGGAAAAAAATGAACGAGGGCGTACAGCTGTTATTATTGCGTGAGCGATCGCTATACATTTTTTCTTCCAATTTTCCAATGCACCACGCTTATCTTTTGTAATGATTCCAGAAAGGAAAACTTCCAAAGTCTCAGGAACAGCGGCTTGAACATCTTTTACGAATCCATCAGATGGGGGATAATTATTTTTATCGTATATGACACCTCTAATGTCCTCGCGGATAATCGCTGCAGCTTCGCGAATAACTCGTAGTCTTTCTTCGCGAAAGTCGTTTTTTTTTCTTCGTACGTTTCTGTATCGACCATTTATGTTGATCGTTAATTGCTTCTCCACAAAATAAGCATTTATTTTTAAAATCAAAAAAAGGTTGGGGCTGCGATTTTTCTTCGGGTTCTTCCGATGCACATTCACATTTACTTCGTCGGGAGGCAAACGAAGCTAGTCGTTCATTGCTGTATTTTCTATAGCATGCATTGTGAACACTCACTGAATCAACGGTTTGTAACATACATTGATGTTTCTCATATCCTCTTTTCATGCTCGCCGCTAAAAGCTGAACAGCTTTCTTCTTAGCCACATAAATGTCTTGAATCAAAGTTTTGTTGCAAATAAAACAAGTACCCATTTCCACTTTTTTTTAACACGTACGAACGCTTGCTTCGAAATTTTCGAGAGAACCGTTGGTATTCGATCGTTTCATCTATTAAATTTAAATTTAGTCGAAATTCGAAGAGTTGCCCAACGAAAAATTATATTCGATTTTTGAAAAGTGCTGCCTGACGTTTACAGAAAAAATTGAATATAAATATTTTTTCGAAAGGAGTGAAATGTTGATCAAAGTATCGAAGTAATTTTTATATTCGAAAAATGTCCTAGGACTCACTTTTTTATCCCTACCCTACATTGCAGGTATTAAAATGCTCTACAAGTTTGATAGTAGACATTTTTTCGATACGTATTACGATACGAGAAAGCGAAAACAGCAAAAAACAAGTTTCAATCTCTTAATTTTTTACGTTCACGTTCGATACCTCTAAAACGACCAACGGTAGGGGAAAAACTCATAAGAACTAAATTGTAGAGCGTAAAAAAAGCAACAAAAAGTATGCAATCATAATTTTCTTACCATGATTGACAGCCGAGTTATCGCAAAAAAACAAAATGTACCCCCTTTTCAAGATGCTGGAGAATGCAACTTGGAAATCTTGGTCGAAAATTTCAAGTTTAGCTTTTTTTAGCCCCCCCCCCCCCTCCGCTTCCTTGGATTTTCAAAATAAAGGAGAGCACTTTAAATCTTCTTTCACGGTAGCCCGGATACCTATTAAAATAATTGGAATTTCAGAACTCCAATGAACTGAATCACCAAGCTTTAAGCTGTCTATAAAAGCATTCAGCTATGCGGTTGGCTTTATGATTATAAGCCGTAGTACGTATCCTATGAGCCCCTAAAAGAATTGTTAGCTCATTAAAAAATTTTGATTCAAACTGTGATCCTTGATCTGAAGTAATCTGAGATTAAATCTGGAGCTGTCATGTTTGCTATGCAGTATGCTTTAGATCAGTGAGTAAATCAATCGACATCGACACATATAAGAATATATGAACATCCATTCGAAATAGGCAGAGGCCCAACAATATCCAAATGCGTATATGTTTAAAACGACCAGTGGAATATCAAATTGTCCGTGGAGTGAAATAGTGTGCCGTTGAACTTTAGCACATTGGCAGGATAAACCAAAACTAGCCCAATGGTTTACGTCCTTGTTAATACTAGGCCAGAAATAATGAGCCGTAATCACAAACACAAGTCGACGTAAAGAAGCTGCGATGTATGGGCGATTATTACCCGTCGAAGTTTCGCAGTAGACTTCAAGGCCAGGCAATTTAAATAAATTAAGCTTCATCGAAGCTGAGCGACAACCGGTATCAGAAAGTAACTTCTGAAATTTTTCATCCGATTGTTGTGCCTTAATAATATCTACATAATCAAAAAAAATTCATTTGTGGTCGAATGAATATTTGTGGTTCGAGACAGTGTGTCTGCGACAACATTGTCGAAACCAAGCACATGCTGAATATCTGAGGTAAATTACTAATATAATCCAAGTGGTCTGACTGCAGTTTTAGACTGAAGGGCTCTAGGCAAAGGCTTATGGACGGTATAAATCGTGAAATCACGACCTTCAACGAGGTATCTAAAATGATTTATTGCCAGATACATTACGAGAAGTTCTCTATCAAACGCAGAATATTTAATTTCCGCAGTCGTTTATTTTTTAGAGAAAAATCCTAAACGTTCCCACCTCTTCTTATTAGCCAACGGCGGTGTTCGATGCATCAGTAGTAATATTAAATTTCGCATTTCCTAAAGCATGCAACAAAAGAGTGACATTTGTCAATTCATTATTTAAAGAAATGAATGCATCAATGCATTCCAAAGACCAAGAAAAATTCTTCTTAGAATTGGACTTAGAAATGCAGCCAACTTTGGTATAAATCTATTATAGTAATTTACCATACCGATATACCGCTGAATGTGTTTAATGGAACCAGGAGCAGGAAAATCCCTGATGGCATGTATTCGTTACTCAGATGGTTGAATACCATCAGGGGAAATCTTGTGGCTTAAAAAATCAAGCGAAGCAACGCCAAAAACACATTTCGGCGTCTTAATATGGACGTCAAAATCAACCAGTCTCTGAAGCAACTGTTCTAAATGAACTAAATGTTGCTCTTCTGACTGGGATGCCACGAATGGGATGCAATATCATTAATATAAACAAAAACGAAGTCAAGTCCGCGGACAACTTCGTTAATGAAACGCTGGAATATCTGTGCGGCGTTACGCAAACCAAATAGCATCCGTGAAAATTCAAATAAACCAAAAGGTGTTGTGATAGCCGCCTTCAACAGCGACTGGAATTAAATGATAAGCCATGACCAAATCAATCTTGGAGAAAATCATACAACCATACAAATTCATGGAAAAATATTGAATGTGGGAAATTGGATATCTATCCGGTACTGTGATCGAATTTAATCTTCGATAATCACCACCTGACCTCCAATCTAAATCCTTTTTTCTAACCATATGTAAAGGACTTGAAGCAGAGGAGAGGATGCCGACGGACGACAAATACCTAATTCCACCATATGTTGGGATTCTAATAAACCGGCTTTATGCCGATCCGGATCTAGTATGCGAGGTTTCGCCACAGGTAAATATCCGTTTGTAACAATATGATGTACAACAGAGTGGCGTGCCATTTGTCAATGAAAAAATGAACCAAGAAGAAATTGGAATGTATTCGACTATTTGCTGGTGATTGTTTTTTTTTTATTGTTTGAAAAAGCAATAGGTCTTGCGAAGTGGATCGGATGGCCTAAATCGTGACAGATGGCCAAAAAAATTCTGGCATTCGAGAGATGTGTGGTTAAAAAATGCAATATTCAATCATATTCTGCTGTTTATCAAACGAGTATGAGCTCGTCCTTAGGTTGAGAGTTCTGACTTGAAGCACTCTTGTAGCGGACCAGTGTTCGTCTGATTTTGGTGTTAGCGGAGTTTTTTTATTGGTCTGTGATGCAAGTTTAATGCAATCTACAATTGTATGCCACTGTTTACGAGTTCTACCTTCAGAAATTGCTTGCTTGTAGGTGGATGTAAGAACCCCTTTACATATATTGCTGAATTTTTCATTTTTTAATAGATAGATTCAAGGAGATTTAGGCATATGCTGAATGCGAAAGCGGTGTTCTTTTCGTTTAGAACAATTAATCCAGATAAAACGATGATCGCTTATCCCGGAGTAAAATTGACATAAAAATTAAACCTGTTGAGCCTGGTAAACTAATAAATAACTTAAAAGGGTACCAATTTAAATCCTACAGCCTTTTATTATGTGACAATTTTTCAAACACATCAGAAGTGCAGCTTTTGGAATATTGCCTTAATTCGGTTAGCTGCTTATACCTTTACATATTTTGTAGTCTCAATCCAATGATGCTCGAGCTCACCTAAAGAGCAATTGTGATTGCTTATGCATGCTAGACTCGTTTCAATATGATGTTCCGGTTCTGGAAATTTATAGTTCTACACTAGGTCTGCACGACAAAAATGTTAACAATCGCTTCGACAGAATTCGGCAAGGCAGCCTCTATCTCGTTTTTTCTGTAATGGGTTTACGCACAATGTCACAATTCAAGAGCCGGGTTCAAACAACTTCGGTTTTCGTTGTTTTGTGTCAATCGAATCTTTTTTGTGTGTGCCTTTGATCCCCAATAAAAATTTGATTATGCACTCGAACCTGACAGCCTGTTTCGTTATATTTTTCCTTGTTTTATTACGGCCCTTATCTAGTCAATCACTTTCAAATTTCATACTTATCTCTTCCAATTTTATATATTTGTATGTTAATCCAAAATACAAAATCATTCAGAGTTAGCGATTTATGTACACATTGAGAACAGCAAAAAAAAAATCTTTTATTGAAACTTTAAGTTGAAACCACATTCGAAACGAAATCTATAAAACGATAAAACTGTAGTTTTATTACCTAATAAAACTTTACATAATTTACTTTAAATGTCTTGTGCTACAACCTACAATGTCTGTTATATAGAATTACAGATACTTTATGCAAACAAAAAAAATTAGAGCGTCATAAAATCTGGATCAATATCTCGTATTTAAACAGGGCTTTCAAATTTTTTGGGGGGAAAATTCCAATTTCACCTTGGCCCACCTAAACATATTTTTTGTAAATATCGCGAAATTAAGGTTCTCTATCTGACGACATCATAATGACGGATGAACTCATAAATCTTAATTTCAAACATGCAATACTAATCAAAATAATAAATATTGAAAATAATATCTGGAAATAGGCCATTTATAAAGAAGCAAAACAAAAATTTAAATTTAAAGTAATAAACAATTTTCCGGAAATTTTCTTTTATAATTTTCATTGTGTTATTAAGCAGAACATGCAATTTACATTAATCAAAATGTTTTTTTTTTGTTTGTTTTCTGTTCATATTGCCCGAAGTCGATAAACTTTTAATGAGCCTCGAGGTAGGTTAGGTTAGGTTAGGTTGAAGTGGCTGCTATCGCACACTTAGGCCAGCAATGGCCCGTTGTGATACCACAGGATCCCATCTCCCCATTACTCCCGTTGAAACCAACCAGAGCTATTTATATAGCGTAATAAATCTCGCACTCCACAGTCCGCGAGTTCCGAAAGGCTGTCCATACCGTACACACCCAAATACTTATGCCTTCTGTATGATAGCGCCGGACATGAGCATAGGAAGTGTTCCAAAGTCTCCTCCTCCTCTTCGTCCATGCAACTTCTACAAAAGTCATTCGTCTGTATCCCCAGCCTTCTCGCATGCTCCCCAAAAAGGCAGTGACCTGTCATTATCCCTACGACCAATCCTATTTCTTGTCTTCCCAGGGATATTAGTACCTTGGAGCGCCGCAAGTCCAGTTTTGGCCAAACTTGCTTTGCTACCCTGCACGTGAGAGTGTTGATCCACCTCTCATTTGTCAAGGCGATTGCCCTTTTACTGAGCGCCCATTTTAGCACTGCCATAGGCCTCCCCAGACCTACCATTTCCGGCTGCATCTGGAGAGTCGTACCGTACCTAGCTAGTTCGTCCGCCCTGCAGTTCCCCGTGACGTCCGAGTGACCCGGGACCCAGATTATCTGGATGCTGAAATACTCGCTCATCTCGTTAAGAGATGATCGGCAATCCAGCGCCACCCGCGACTTCAGACAAACTGCCCCAAGTGACTTGATCGCTGCCTGACTGTCCACATAAATTGCGATATCCCTCCCGGATACCACATTATGCTTCAACCATGTCATGACTTGCCCGATCGCCACCACTTCAGCCTGGTACACGCTGCAGTAGTCAGGGAGACGAACAGAAATATTAACATTGAGTTTATCACAGAAGACTCCGGCTCCTACCTGATCGTCTAGCCTTGAGCCGTCCGTGAAAAATTGCACTGCCTCGTTTTCCAAGATTGATCCGTTTCTCCAGGATTCCCTTGAGGGAAAGATGGTACGGAAACCCTTATCGAAGCACAACGTTGGTGTGATATAATCCAGATTCGCCAGTTCTTCGCCAGCGAATCTACCTATCGTCGAGTGTCCCACCTGAAGACACTTCCATTGAGAGACAGCCAAGAGCCTCGTAGCCACGTTGGCTGCCGTCTGTTTACCATAAAGGTCGATTGGAATAAGGTGGAACATAACCTCTAAAGCGCGTGTAGGTGTTGTCCTAAGCGCCCCGCTTATAAGCATACAGGCCGTTCTTTGCACCTTCTCCATCATACCTCTATAAGTTACCTTATCTAGAGCTGGCCACCAAACGCCCACCCCGTACATTAGCACAGGTCTTACCACGGCGGTATAGAGCCAGTATACCAGCTCCGGTTTCAAGCCCCATCTCTTACCTATAGCGTTTCTACACGAGTATAAGGCTACAATAGCCTTATTCACTCTTTCCAAAGTGTTAGGCTTCCAGCTGAGCTTACTATCAAAGATTATGCCCAGAAATCTCGCTCGGTCAGCAAAAACTAGTCCGCTGCCGTTTATGATAGGAGGGCTAACCACCGGAATTTTATATTTCCTAGTAAATAGTACCAGCTCTGTTTTGGACGGGTTAATCCCCAATCCACACTTGCTGGCCCATTTCGTAACGATCAGGAGTGCATTCTGCATAACATCCCTAATCGTATCTAGATATTTGCCTGAGACAGCTATCGCTACATCATCAGCATATGCTACAACCCCTATCCCCTCTCTCTCTAGTTCCAGCAGCAATCCATTAATCACTGCACTCCAGAGAATGGGGGACATTACACCTCCTTGTGGGGTTCCTCTAACCACCCGTCTTCTAATCTTGGACTCTCCCATCTCCGAAGTAATAGTCCTGCTTACCAGCATCTGATTTATTAACCTACTTATAGAGCAGTCCACCTTCAAAAAAGACAATCCTTCCATGATCGCCTCCGTTTTTACATTATTAAAAGCACCCTCAATATCGAGAAATGCTACCATGCAAAACTCTTGCAAGTAAATTGATTTCTCAATTGTGCGTACTAGATCGTGCAGAGCTGTGTCCACCGACTTTCCCTTACAGTACGCATGCTGCGACATTGCCCAATTCCTGGGTTCAATTCTTGATCGAATAAATACATCTATCAACCTTTCCAGGGTTTTCAGCAGAAAGGATGATAGAGTTATAGGCCTCAGGTCCTTTGGATGAGCATGTGAGCTCTTTCCCGATTTCGGGATAAAGACTACTTTGACCTCTGTCCAATTCCTAGGAATATAGACTAGTTTCAGACATCCCCTGAAGATAACCTCTAGCCAGGGGAGGATGGCCGCAGAGTTCTTTTGGATCTCTGCTGGTATAATCCGATCCGGGCCCGCCGACTTATAAGGCTTAAAACCCTGCAGCGCCCACCTGATCCGCTCTCTATCCAATATGCCCTCCATATCTATTGGAGGTGTTCCTCGATGAGCTCCAGGCTCCATCGAGTCATCAAAGCTTCCCGGAAAGTGGGTATCGATGAGAAGCTCCAACGATTCCGCACTTGAAGCTGTCCATGACCCGTCTGGTCTAATTAAGTAACTAGGACTAGTTGGGTTAGTAGATAGAATCTTCCTAAGGCGGGAAGTCTCAGAGACTTCTTCCATTCTACCACAAAAGAGTCTCCAAGATCCCCTCTGTGCCTTCCTCAATTCTTTTTTGTACTTTCTTAGGTCCTCCTTATAGGAGTCCCAGTCCTGTACATGCCTCGTGCTCTTTGCCTTATTAAAGGCTGTCCTACACGCCTTCCGAAAGGTCTCCAACTCCATGGACCACCATGCCGGTTTCTGCCTGCCCCTTGGCTTTATCAGGGGGCAAGAAGCATTAAAGGAAAGATTGCATGCTCTTGTGACAACATCCACAATGCAATTCAATTCTTCCACTGTCTCCGGAGGTCCGGGGACCTCCGGCAATAGTTCCTCCAACACCTCCCCATATTTCTCCCAGTTTGTCCTTCTAGGATTCCTGAAAGGCTTCTGGGTAACAGGGTGAATGTTAAGGTTATAAGTTATATATTGATGATCAGAGAATGAGTGCTCCTTCGCCACTCTCCATCCCCTAATCAACTGAAAAATAGTATCCGAGGCGAGGGTCACATCTAGAACCTCCTGCCGATTGCTAATGATAAATGTCGGTTCCTGCCCAACATTGCAGACTGAAAGGTTAGTATTTAATAAGTAATCAAAAAATAACTCACCCCTCTCATTAATATCAGTGCTCCCCCAAATTGTGTGATGCGCATTTGCATCACATCCGAGTATCACACCAATCCTATTTTTCCTTGCTTCTCGGATCAGGTCCCCCAGGTTATCCGGCGGGATCTCCTTCTCCCGATCCATATACGCAGAGACCAGCCAAAACTTGTCTCTGCCAACCTCCATACTGATCGCAGTAACGTCACCACTACTGTATTGAGAAAGTAGAAAAATTTTTAAAGTATTTTTCACTAAAATGCAAGATCTTATCTTCTCAGAGTTACTTGAGTACAAAGTTGTATACCCTTTCACCTTAAGGCCACAGATCCTGTTTTTGTTAATCCAAGGTTCCTGGATTAACACTAGCTCCTCTCCTGATCTAGTCAGTCTGAGAACGAGAGCCTCGAGGTAAATAAATTAATAATTGGAAAATCATTTTAATTAATTTAAAAACAGATTTTGTTTAGTATTGTGTGCATTCATATGTGCGATTGGATTTTAAAGGTAAAAATAAAAATGTTTACTAAACCGAGTACGATGTGATGTGAAAAATCAATCATTGCAAAGAATTTTTTTATTAAATTGTAATAGACGGTATAGTTCACAGTATATTGCTCAACGTTTATATCTTGTTATGGGCGTACACACGTACGAGTATGTTCACTGTAGCCAATAGTTATATACAATAGTTTATTTGCCACTTCAGTTTAACACTTTGGAAATTTCAATTAATTTTTCATCCAGTAGATCATTTCAAAGCAAACATTTATCTATACGTAATATACTACACATATCAGTTATACCAAGGTAGATATTTTTCCTTTTTCCGTTTTCAATTTAATTAAGAACTATTGACTGTATGTGGTGATTCGTTTTCATATAATATATTGATTTTGCGTCTTGAAGTGTAGCAAATACTTATTAAGTGACGTGAACCTTCCACCAGGCTAAAGAGGCATACTCTAGCATTGTTAGTACGTCAAAATTCAATTTATTTGAAACTCATTGGGAAGAAATCTAAAACCTGTAATATTGTTGCTCCGACTGCGATGATTTTTTTTTTTAAATGTAATGTTGTAATACATTCACAACACAACACCCAATCGTGAACAATTTCTTCTTGCCTCCACTGAGAATCGGGGACCTCCTATTGCAATACTTTATACTCATGTTATTTATGTATTTAAGATTAAACAAACCCAATTAATTTAGGGGAAATTGTAATTGTGTAGTAATGTATTCGCTACATCACCTTCCTCGAAGTGCTGATTCCGAAGGAAACAGTTAGATTTAATTATCGTAATTTGCTAATCCTTAAAAGTTATGATTTTATGTTGATTGTTTCTTTTTACTGCTGATGTTAAAATTCCAAAAGCCAGTTTTAATTTATCAATAGATATGGATACAGTTTTATTGTTTTTTAGAATGACAAAATGTTTTCTGAATCGACGTAATAGTGTATTACCTTGTAAGGAGGACTAAGACCAGTTTTAACTTTGTCGACTCTCATAAAAACAAATTCGCAGTTCTCCAAGTTTTTTGGAACGAAAAGATTGTTTTGTTTACAAAGTCGAGTATCGATTGGAGAATGGATGATTAGTTCACCAGGAAGATTTAACGTTTGCCCATAAACAAGCTTAGCAGGTAAATATTTTATGTCGTCTCTAATAGCGGCACGAACTCAATATATGGACTACATTAATTTCAGGTAGCTACTCCATGTCCTGACAGTAAAAATTTCCAGTGGTACCTAAAGTTCAAAATAATTTCTTCCCCTGGATAGGGGGTAGTTTTTGGGCTCGATAGATGAAGTATTAGGTCAGCTACTACATGTGCTATTGGAAGGTGAATTCAAATCTCTGGCAAAGAGTGCCAAGACCCATTCATCAGTTTCAGTTAAAATTTCAATTGGTACCTAAACTTTCCAGAATCATTTATTTCCCTGAATAGGGGTAGGCGGAGTAATTAGTCAGCTACTACGTGTACTATTGTAAAGTGAAATTAAATCTCTGGCAGAGATTTGAATTCACATTACAATAGTCCACGTAGAAGCTGACAAACTACTCCGCCTATCGAGCCCAAAAACTACCTCCTATCCAGGGGAATAAATTATTCTGGAAACTTGATATACCAATGGAAATTTTCACTGAAACTGATAAATGGGCCTTGGAACTCTTTGCCAGAGATTTGAATTCACTTTCCGATAGCACACATAGTAGCTAACCTAATAGTCCGTCTATCGAGGCTAAAATCTACCCCCTATCCAGGGGAATAAATGATTCTGGAAACTTTATATACCAATTGAAATTTT
This sequence comes from Tipula helvola, assembly GCA_963556165.1. Taxonomy (NCBI): domain Eukaryota; kingdom Metazoa; phylum Arthropoda; class Insecta; order Diptera; family Tipulidae; genus Tipula; species Tipula helvola. The sequence continues at coordinate 349,557,388 of OY744482.1, forward strand.
AACTAAAACTGATAAATGGGCCCTGACGAATACCTTAATTTTGACCAGTGCATTTTCGACTAAAATTTTTAAATGTTGTTGAACCTCTTGTTGTAAATTTGAACTCGGATTCCGTTAACATAAATGTAGATGACTAAATTCTTAATCAACCAAGCCCAAAACTTCCCTCTACTCTAAGGAATATATTAATCTTGAAGATTTTATTGCGATTTCGATTGAAATTGTTAATTGAACTGACTTCCCTGGTCGCAGTAGTAATATTGCAAGGAACTCTGAATCTTGGCGCATCCTGTTCTACGAAAGTACTGGCTATTGTTAATGCTGTCATATCCGGGATAGGATATGCCTCGGGCCATCGAGTATATCTATCAATGATAGTAAGATTATATGAAGTGTTTCTCGATATTGGCAAAGGACCTACAATATCCATTTGAATGTGTTCAAATCTCCCTCCTGGTATATCAAATCGACCAAATTCGGATCGTGTGTGCTTATGTACCTTAGATCTCTGGCAGGGTATGCACGATTTTGCCCATAAACCAACATCCTTGTTAAGATTTGGCCAGAAATATCGAGATGATATTAATTTTCGAGAACCTCTGATTCCTGGATGCGATAGAGAATCTAATTTTTCAAATATGTGTCGTTGCATTGATTCGACTTCGTAAGAGCGATGGGTTCCGGAGGAAATATCACAACAAATTTCGATGTCGGGTAATTTAACTTTTTCCAGTTTATCCGAAGAGTTTGTGTTATTGGTATTTAACAAAAGAGATTTCAATTGATCGTCTGATGTCTGAAGATCGGCTAATGTTTTAAAATCAACCAATTTACTATTCACAACACATAATTGTGTTTCATTTATTGTAATCCGAATACGTTGCTTGTCTAGGAGAACGTTCAGTTTTTGATGATAAAGCATATGTCAATGGTTTGTGGTAAGTGTATACGGTAAAATGTCGACCCTCTAAGAAAATTCTGAAATATTTCAGAGCTTGATACACTGCCATCAACTCCCTGGCAAAAGTGAAGTACTTAATTTCCGCTGGGGAAAGCTTTTTGGAGTAAAATCCTAAAGGTTCCCATGCTTTATTATTTAATTGGTGAAGGACCTACAGCATTGTTCGAAGGTTCAGTTGTTAAACTTACTATAGCGTCTTCAATTGGGTGAGCTAATAAACTAACATTGCATAGCTCGTTTTTTGGCTGTCTTAAAAACATCATCTGGGGCTACCGGTACAAGATGGGAAGCCCTTACGCGATCAACCTTTGAAAATATCCTACAGCCATTTAAGAACATGGAAAAATTTTGCAAGTGTGGTAGAGGATAGCGATCGGACACAGTGATGGCGTTCAACCTGCGATAATCACCACAAGGACGCCAGTCAAAGCTTTGTTTCTTTGCAATCATGTGTAATGGTATGAGACCGATGAGCTAGAAGGCATACAAATACCCAACTTTATGCCTTGGTTGGATTAAATCTTCGTAGCTTGGAATAAAGGTAGCTGGCCATTAGTAACAATGTTACCGAATAACAACCGAATGATTAATTTTTGCATTATAATTTAGAGTGGAAAGTAAATTTGGAAATTCTTTCAAAATTTCAGAAAAATTATTGTTTACTAAAAAACTAAATGGAGTTGGTGTGGTATTATCGACTGTAAATGCTCAAACCGATAGAGTGTTCTCAGAGTCAATTAATTGTTTCTTTTTAATATCAACCAGCAATCCAAACTTGTTTGAAAAATCTGCTCCAATTATGGGCTTAGTAACTTAAGCCATTTCAAACGAATGCCTAAAACTACGGCGCAATCCTAAATTACATTCAATAATCTCGTGCCATACGCATTAACAACCGAACTAGTAGCTGCTGTTAAAACTAAATTGCCGTCTCGAGGTGAATTATTATGAAAAGATTTTTTAAACAGACCTATCAATGGGAAACGATAAGTTGTTATTAGTGTCTCGAATTATTAAGCGACTACTAAAATTAAATTTCGCGGTCGCTGCGACAGTCGATTCAATTACATATTTCGGATTATTTGGCGTTTGCAAATTTTGTGTCGAACTAGAATTTCTACAATACCATCTCTGAGCACGATCACCAAATTTGCTATGATACCAACACAAAAAATTATTTGAACCCTTTCTTCGAGATCTAGAACGTTTGCGATACGGGTCTGGTGACCGTGATCGAAATGGACGTTGATGTTTCCGTGTAGTCATTTGTAACATCTTTGATTCAATGTTAAGCTAACCGGTTTTCAAAATTTGTTACGTGTGATGAACCAGTTACTTGATTTTGTGTATTAAGGCTGGATTGGCCAACAGAAATGTTTTTCTTATTACAAAGTGACGCTTCATATATTTTGTCAGCTAACAATAATATTTCATTAAATGGTTTATCACCAACAGATATTAATGTAATCTTGACAAGTTGAGGAAGTCGACGAAATCTTAAATTTTTAATGATCTTTTCACTAACAATACTTCCTGCTAATGTCTGCATGGATCTGTGGGCATCTGAAAGTTTCTTATCTTCAAGGTCTTCACGTTTTAATAGCTTTTCTAAACGCTTTTCTTCCGATAATGAATGACGTTCCAAAAGAGCGTTTTTAAGCGTAGGTAATATACTTATCTTCTTTAGGTGGTTTAGATAAGATGTCTATAATCAAGTTTTCTAAGCCAAAAATCTAAAATCTGTAATTGTACTGAAAATCCAATGGGCCCACAAATTCTTGGAAACTCTATTATCAGAAGAGTATGAGTTCCGTAATTTGTTTTTGGGCTTAAAACTTAAGGTTCATTAACAAAAACGGACTTTTCAATGTAAAATATATAAGACGAAAGGAGTAGAGTGGTGCGCAGGTTTAGGATGTTATACCATTAAATAATTAAGAAACGAAAATTGCTCCTGCATGCTTAAAACGAATTTCAAATAGCTCAAACTTGATTTATTTACGTGTTTCGACATATAGCGTTGGGTCTCTAATATTTTAACACTCGTGATCTGAGCATATAGTTGACGTGACACTTCCGCAGATTACCATCGAGCTATTTGGTGGTAATTATAAAGAATGGCAATCATTTTATTATCTGCGTAAAACCATAAATGAAAATGCAAATTTCTCGCCTGTCCAGAAATTTCGGTACTAAAAGGTGATGCGTATAATCTATTAAACCACATTCGAATAATTGGAAGCAATTATTTTGACGCTTGGTTTAAGGGCACTAGGAAGAGCAGCGGAATCAAAAGAAGCTTGGCTGCTTTATATACTGGAAGACAAATTGGATGCGGAGACTCGAGCATTATTAGCGCAGGCGATAAACTTAAACGGTTTTCAGTTTGGGAGCATCGAAACTGGCTTAAGGCAGATTATCTTTGTTTCAGCTGCTGATAATTAAATCATGCAGTGTTTAGATGTTTCGTAGGGCATTTCAAACTGAAGAAAAAACAATCGCTACGCATGTAAAGATTTCAACAACACGAATGTAGAGTAGCTTCTTAGATTCAAGTTTACTTTTATTACTGAAAAATTTATTAAAGTATTGAAAATTCTCGTGCGCCGACGAAAACACCGCAATCTTGTAACTAGTATTAGTGGCTCAAAAACTAGTTGTCAAAATTAACTGAAATGTAGCCTACAAATTTAGAGCTCGAAAATACAAAATCGGCGATTGTGCTCTTATTTCGATGATGGATACAGCTATCAATAGACGTTGAGACCTGTAATTGTCATACCAACGGGCATTTGGATAGCTCATATATTACTACACATTTTGTGGAAAATTGAATTTAATTGAAAATCAACTGAACTAAAGCCCGCCCACAAATTCAGAGCTCGATAATACAAAATCGAGAAATGTGCTCCGATTTCGATGATTGGTACCTTTAGTAATAGGCGTTGAGACCTGCAATTGCCATACTAACGGGCATTTGGATTGCTCGAATATTTCTACACATTTCGGGGAAAATTGAATTGAATTGAAGATCAACTGAACTAAAGCCCGCCCACAAATTCAGAGCTCGCAAATAGAAAATCGGCAAATGTGCTCCGATTTCGATGATGGATACATCTATCAATAGGCGTTGAGACCTGTAATTGCCATACCAACGGGCATTTGGATCTATCGAATATTTCTACACATTACGGGGAAAATTCAATTTAATTGAAAATCGACTGAACTAAAGCCTGTCCACAAAACCAGAGCTCGAAAATAAAAAAGCGGCAATTGTGCTCCGAATTCCATAATTGATACCTCTATCAATAGGCGTTGAGACCTGTAATTGCCATACTAACGGGCATTTGGATCATTAAAATATTTCTACACAATTCGGAGAAAATTGGATTTAATTGAAAACCAACTAGACTAAAGCCCGCCTACAAACTCAGAGCTCGAAAATACAAAATCGGCAAATGTGCTCCGATTTCGATGATGGATACAGCTATCAATAGGCGTTGAGACCTGTAATTGCCATACCAACGGGCATTTGGATCGCTGGAATATTTCTACACATTTCGGGGAAAATTCAATTTAATTGAAAATCAACTGAACTAAAGCCCGCCCACAAATTCAGAGCTCGAAAATAAAAAATCGGCAATTGTGCTCCGATTTCGATAATTCATACCTCTATCAATAGGTGTGGAGACCTGTAATTTCTATACTAACGGGCAATTGGATCGCTCGAATATTTCTTCACATTTCGGAGAAAATTCAATTCAAAACCGAGACCGAAAAATGGAAGCCCTGATCATAAACAAATTACATTCAAAATTTCCAATCCAGTAGTTTCGTTTAAAATTTCTCGGCGAAGAGGGGCTATTGTTAGCTAATTAAGCAATATTCTTTAGGTCAAATAACAGCAAACTAATTCAATATTTTAAGTTAAAAAGTTTTACTGATGGACCAGCAGCTTCACCGTATCTGGCAACAAGTGTGTTAAACAAGATAACAGTTTTGTATCGCGATCCTTTTCCTATGGCATCTAATGCATTAAGTACATATACCCACATGTGTTGACGTCTTATGACTATAGTGGGAATACAGTGGAATAAGCTGCAAAAATAAGGAATGGTTTAGTCTATTATGTATGTCTATTTTGGATGAACTATTTATGTACGCAGAAGACAGAATCGAATGTGTTAAAGATTTTAGCACAAGAGGCATTACATTGAAGGTTTTGATATTGCGTTGGAATCCGAAATAAGACGCGCTTTCATATCGTGTAAACATTGGCAGTGCAAAAAGCAAATTGCTGAAAATTGAACGGTACTACGCGGCTGTGGTATATCAGGTGTATGCATAAGTTTTTTTCAGAAAAACTGCTTGTCTCTTGCGGCAAACCATTCGTCGAGCCATTTTCCAACTTTCTCGAAATTGTTGAAGTGCTTCTCTGCGAGCGCGTGCACCATTGCTGCGTAGAGCTGATAGTCAGATGGCGCCAGGTCTGGGAAGTACGGCGGATGCGGTAGGATGTCCCATCCAAGCGATTTGAAGGTGCCTTTCACTGGTTTTGCTGTGTGAAACAGCGCATTTTTTTTTTTTTCGCTGGTGCTACATCCCATGGAGGGATTTGGCCGCTTCATTTTTTTTTTTTGAAGTTTCGTAATCATTTTTACAACGGATAATGAGTGATTAGTTCATTGATCCTTACATTAAACCATCAGCCGTGACTTTTCATCACCCGCCGGGAATCGAACCCGGGACCTCCGGGGCTTAAAGCAAGCATGCTAACAACTGTGCCACCGGGGCGGCCGAACAATCAGTGCATTGTCGTGTAAAAAAAATGACTTTCCCATGTCTTCTGGCCCATCCCGGTCGTCTTTCGATTAATGCATGGTTTAAATTAATCATCTGCTGGCGATAGCGTTTTGTATTATCGGTTTCACAGGGCTTCAAGAGTTTATAATACACAATACCGCTCTGGTTCCACCAGACACAGAGCTTGGTCTTCTTGCAGAGGCGATTTGGCCGGGATGGTGTTAAAGGACCGGCTTCGCCAGGAGATTTTTTCCACTTCGGGTTTTCAAAATAAATCCATTTTTCGTCACCCGTCACAATTCGATATAAAAATGATTTCTTTTCGTGGCGTTGAAGCAGCATTTCACAGATGACTTTGCGATTTTCTATTTGACGTTCATTCAAATCGCGTGGAACCCATTTACCTAGTTTATTGATCTTCCCCATTGCTCGTAAACGTCTGCTGATTGTTTCTTCTGAGACATGTAATGCTTCTGCTAAGAGCTCTCACTGTCTTTCACATTGAAATCCCCACTTTTAAATTGTCGAAACCACGTCTTACCTATTCTAATCGATTGAGCGTATTCACCCATATGTTTCTACCAGCAAACGATGACTTCCAACAGCCTTTTTCTTTTGATTAAATAAGAAAAGCAATACGTGCCGCAAATGTTCTTTTTCAGGCACAACACTTGACATGATCCCTGAACGATAAAACAAAGTCGCTAATTTTTAGCGGACTCAACTTGTGTGACTTTGTAGTTTAAATGTCAGCCGAACAAAATGACGTATGTGCTAAATTAATACGCTGTTTACCATCTCTTAGTTAAACCAAAACATACTTATGTAAGTATACACCTGATATATGCACGAACTAAATGATATGGATAATTACCACTGCTGGATAAAAGCTGCAAAATCCGCAAAGTGGATCCAGTAAACAAAATCTCGATAGCAAAGTTAGCGCTTTGCGCCACCCATATCCCAACAAATTTAGTAAAATCGATCAGTGAAATATTAAATATATCACGTTTACAATTTACTGGACTGATTCTACTTTAGTGTTAGGCAAACATTTGTGGAAGTATAGTAAAAATAAAAACAGTAAGTTACCATCATATTCCGACACAGATATCCAGCCGACTGTGCTTCGCGTTTAATTCTCGGAATAAAGCAAGTATGCTAACCACTGTGTCACCGGGACACAGCTGATAGTTGGCCTGAACAAAAAGTGAATTGTGGCACTAATGATGAAGAACGCATAAAACACAGCTTGACTCTCGTGGCAGATTGTCAGAAAAATACATTCGTGACTGAATTAATCAATTATCTATCTACTTTCAGAAATTTAAGGCAATATGTTCTTTAAGGTCGCTGTTTAACCTGTTGAAATTGCACCGGTTAGATTGTCGACATGTTGTAACGTCGGCATTGTTCATTCGCGATATTTTCAGTTCTCGTATCGCCGTTACTCGTTAACCTGATATCAACCAATTACGGTCTTTCGGAACCAATTCTGAGAGCATCGCATGAGTTAAATTCAGTGTTGTTGTTTTTGATTTCCATATGTCAAGAGACAAAGCATTCCATCATTATACCATCGTCCACATTCGCAACATTAATAATTGAGGATTACCATAACCGATATTACTACGCAGGTCCACAACTTTTCTAATCATGTTGAGACAAAAATTTTGTGTGATCAAAAATCTTCAAAAATGAATTAGAGAAATAATCAGAAAACTCATACAGTGTTTTGAAGAAAATCCACCGAGTTTAGTTTTTAGGAACAGGTTTCTCTGGACGTGTTTAATGTCATAAATTTGTCTATTTCTTTGTATTACCGTTCGTTTACCGATATTTACAGTGATTGCGGGCCCAATTACTTAGGCGCTGATAGATAAACGCTTACGGCAAGTTTCTACTTTTTTAACATCAAACACTAATGCGATTTATAATTATCTTTTAAGCGAATCGATTAATAGGCATTTTAATACACCACACGAACCACATTCTGGAATATTATACTCACGAAATTATGCTGACAATCGAGGAGCTACAAACGCTGTTGACCGAGATCGAATCAATATTAAGCTTACGACCTACTGGTATTTTGCCAACCAATACTGATCTGACTTCAACATTGGATATCCTGTGGACAAGCCTAGTTCCAGAAAAAGGCATCATGAGTGAAAAAATAGTTGAATATTCAACAATAATGTAGTCGCGGACAAATTGTACATCGAAAAAAGCCAAAATTAATATTAACGATATCGTTTTAATAATCGGTAAAAATTTACCACCCACAAAGTTGGGTGGTTATAGAGCATTCACAATGAAAAACTTTTACTTCTGGCTTACAGGTGTGTATGAAATTTCAGCATAACCCCGTTGTGCTTTGCGTGAGCATTCGAGAAATTGTGCTAGAAATGGCACATTAAAACATGAAACAGAAGTATAAAGCAAGCAAAAAAGAAAACTTCGGCTTTTTAAATTTGCTTCCCATATTTTACGTACTGTTAAAGACAGCCAAAGTTGATAGCCGAAAGTGAAAAGCCGATAATGTATCATAGATTGTCCCATAATGTAGATTGTGCCAATAAAAACGATTCAACTTCAGATATACACTCTAGAGATTCATTTTATTCCAATTTTGTGAATTCTTCTGATTTTCAGATATTTTCCGCGATTAGGTTAAACAAAGGTTTCCACGTAAGACTATTTACAAATTTTTTTATTACAATCCATGTATCCGATTCACTTTCGGCAACCACAAAAATTTTTATATTCGGTTGGAAAATAACGTAATCTGCATTATCGACCTTTTTACTTTCGGGTGACAACTTTCGTCTAACTTCAACAGGACATATTTTACATTGTTTGCATTTTTTTCTTTTTACGAATTATGGTATAAAGTGCTGACACGGTAGAGCATCACCGTGATTGAACAATGATCGCTCTTGGAGCGCTCAATCGTAAAACAGGGAATACACAAAAAAAATTGTGTTGCCTGCAAGGCAAAACTAAAAAAGTTTTTCCGTTGTGAATGCCTTGTAACTTGGCCGCATAGTTGGCGTATTCACTGGAACTGGAAAGCGGCATATTTCAACGAGCAACCCACGCACTCTGCAACACTCCAGTTGAATCAGATGACTCAAACTCGAGGAAAATGTTGGATGTTGATGGCAACCTGCATCAGATGTAAAGTTGTAAGAAAGAAACAGCTCTGGTATTGCCCCAAAATTAATCTAATTAATCTGGTGGTATGAATAAAGTTTCTAACCTGACACATAGATGGCACTAATATAAACAAAAAGATAAATAGCAATAGAATCATGAGCAATAGAATATTCCATCCTTCATGTTCATATTGATCGCTCAGTTTTTTTCGTGTTTATAAACCAATTGAAATTGAGTTGCGTTTTCTAAAAAATGGCAAAATTAATCATCTGCTCCTTCACATGCAACAGTAAAAAATTGGATTGCTCAATTTAAACGGAGTTGTACAAACATTTAAGACGGTGCACAAAGTAGATATCTAAAAGCTGCACCAACATCAGAAATCATTGAGCAGCAAATGGCCCAGTAAATTACAAGATGATTTCACTGATTGCACGGGAGTATTTAAAGCACCAGCTAATCATGCATAAAATCATAAAATAAATCATAATTTTTAAAAAAAAAAACTTTTTGTGTTCCTTTTTTGCATAATTAAATATACCTGGAAGGAGCGCTTTTCAGCGTAAAGCTTGAATGTATTGTGAACAAGAATTTTCCTCCTATTGTAATAAATTAAATTTTCACATTTTAACGATTGATAACAATAACCATTTTATCATTCCTCTCCTACGTCAAAATAGACAATTATTATTGTTCCAATTACTAGAAACCTACAGCTGTTTACCATTTCAGTAGAAAACAACAATTTAAATGTCGCACATCAAAAACTTTTACGTTTTTTTTTTCGTTAATCCATTATGTAGTTTTGTTATTGTCTGCCTGTTAAATTTCTTCTTGATTTGTCAATAAATACCTATACATACATAGAGAAACGTTTTCTAATAAAAGAAAATCATTTTCGAATAATAATCACCACCAGCAGAATCGTCTATAGACGAAGGAAAACATATCAATTTCTACTCTCCCCCAATTTTTTTATTACACCCCCACACACAAACGTGTCTTCTCTAATATTTGTTATTTATTTTCCACATTTTAGACAATCATCAAGTACATATACAGTGGATTATAAACTGTGAGGTATACAGTAAATTTTAATATTACAAAAATATTTTCTAAAGCAATTTTCACTCTTCGATTTATTGATTTTAGAGATTGGAAAATAAAATTTTCACTTTTCGATGTTGCTATTTTTATCAAGCCTAGAAAATACAAAAAAAAACAACTCTAGCAAATAATCGCTTTCGTTACACAGAATGTTTAAGGTATAAACAAACATTGAAGTAATGAAAAGTTTTTTTTGGTGTCAAAATATCAAATCGACCAAAAAACGCTGAAAATTCATTTCTAAAAATAAAATAAGAATCATTTTCCTATATAATACAGCTTTGGGAAGAAACGGGGGCCAACAGGGAGTATTGTATTTAGTTTGACATATTTATATGTAAACGTATGTTTTTTACTAAGTTAATGTTGAGTTGTATGTAGTTTAGGTTTTATACCGCCTCAGCAATGATAAACGGAATATAGGCGAAATGTATTTTCTGACACTTATTTTGGAATAATAACCCAGTTTATTCTGGAAGCCGAAAAGCCCATGTGGATTATATTACAGTTGCAGTTTTCGTTTTAACATATGCCGTCATCTTTAGCAGACCGGAACAAGTTCTTCACAGAAGTGTAGCTGTACTAACTTAAATGAAGTGTTAACAAAACCAGGTGTAGTCGCATATAAAACAAACGTAGACCAGTGTTGGAATACGATCGAAAGGCCGAATGTCGAAAAGCCGAATGTCGAAAGGCCGAAAATGGCCGAAAGGGTTGAAACTCCGAATATCGAAAAACCGAATGTCGGAAGGCCGATTGTGTCAAAAGGCCCAATGTCGAAAGAGCGAATGTGTCTGGGCGAAAGTATTTTAATTACTCAGTGTAATGTAATTTGCCCAGTCTTGGTTATTATGTAAATGTGTATGTAACAGGATTTCATAGCACGTATTTTCAATTTATTTATTTCATTTTACATTAAGAAATCATTTCAATTGTTTTAAATGATGATTTTAATAAATTAAGTGAAAGAAAATTTCATGAAAATTCGGCTTTTCGAGCCAATCGGCCTTCCCACGCTTTCGGCCATTCAATCCATTCGGCTTTCGACACATATGGCCTTGCGACTCATTCGGCCATTCGACATTCGGCCTTCCGACATTCGGCCTTCCGACATTCGGCCTTCCGACATTCGGCTTTTTATGATTGTCTTTGCTCGATCATTCGTTCCTATAAACCTGTTTAACCAATCGACGGAACACAAAAGAAAAAAAACCGTCATTTTCCAACGAATCAATCTCAATTAGTTGTTGCGAACACTTACAACAATTTTCATTGAAAGGAACTAGTTCTTAACTATAGTTTCTGTGAAGAATTTCACATCTCTCTTATGTATTTTCATATCTAAACCCTTCTTCACGCTTTTATCGTCGATCAACATTATTCAGTTAAAATGTTTGCAGATCTACGTAAGTATAGGGTTGCCCCAATTTCAATGTGATTCTTCGACCTCGAAAATCTCATGTTGCATCCCGCTGCCCTGGATTTGCTTGTGTTGCTTTGATTTGTGATATTGCAAATAATATTTGGCATTGATTTCAATTTCGGGATGTTACAAACTTTCAAATAATCCGAGGTGTTTCCAAATTTGATAGTTTCAGTTTGCCGAATTTTTTTTCAATATTAATCAAGAATTTTGAAGCCTGTTCGAAGTTTCGTTTAATTTCGAAATTATCCGCGGATATCTGAGATTTCAAGGAGAGGCACTTTCCTAAATCACTCTTGATTCGACTTCGATAGAGTTTTATCTATTGTTTCAAGAAACAAATTGTCCTCTATTTCAATATGCGGAACCTCCGTTGGTGCCAACCAATTTTAATAATAATAATAATAATCCAGATTTTACGATGTTACTGAAATTGTTCCAGCTCATTCGAGTTTGCAGTACAATTTTTAAGCTCTAGAGGTCTTAATCTAAACAATAAGCCAAAAAAAGATTTGAGAATATTGATTTCAAAAAACTTGCAATATTGTCCTGCATAAAATCCAGACCATGTCATTGCTATAACATGCTGAAGACTGCGAAGTCCTATACTTCAAATACGCAAAGTCCTATTTAACATAATTTTAATACAGTTTTAAATCGATTTAAATTTAATTCTAAAGGTTCTATAATCACTTTAATTATGTACCCCCTAAATTTCTAAGCGGATAGGACTTAAATAATTTTCTCCTTTTATAATAGAACCCTGTGCCATCAATATCTTATTTCGAAAAAACATTATGTGGAACTTAATACTCCTTAGACGACGTAATGTCACAAAAGCTAAAGTGGTTTTTGAAAACCCGAAAGGAACCTTGTAGAAGGACAACCATATTAGGATCCCAGTCAGTCTAATTTCGACAAGATTACAGGATGGACGCTATAGAGGACAGGTAAAAATAAAAAATTCATTCGAAATCCAGTATTGAATACTAAAATTTGGGGACCGTTAAGAAGTCGTTAAAGAGCCAGCCTTTGGCCTGGTAGACTAAGTAAGTTCCAAACAATTATGAAGTGGTTTCGAAATACCAAACCTTTCATCAACAGATTATTGTTTGATAATCGATTGTCTACAAGGAAATTTTCTAGTCAACGGGAAAATAGTTTTGGAAGGGCGATCAAACTTGTAGACTGTGATTAGAAGGTTATGAGAACCAGTCATAGTGCGTGTAAGATTGTCTTCGAAGTGTGAATAAATCAGCCGGAATAGAATTTTTATGAACCAATGATTGAAAACTTGGAAACTGGTTCTGATAGTTTACAGTACTTGCTGTGAACCAGAACAGCGGATTTCATTTGAAAAAACGTTTCTTCAATATTTGGGTAGGTCCCTTAATTGCTTTTTATTTCATCTACACACTGTTACTCAGCAAGAGAAGCCTTTATAAGACCCTCTTCGAAACCGGAATCTGGTTCATAACTATCTAGTATTTAGATTTTATAGCTGGTTGCTGACTTTTGTAGATGATAGCTGTGGATTGTAGATTACTGCAACGGTGTAAGTATCCAAACAAAGTTCCATAGATTGAAGGTTGAAGAACCACAATTTTAGTAAATATCACCTGTATTCAGGCCATTCAAAATATGTTCTTTTCCAATTAAAATGAAACTAATTAAAAATATATCGCCAACTAATTCTAGACTCTGCTTTTTTTCATTTCAGATAATGCGAATTAAAAGTAGATGCAAAACAGATAATCCATATTATCTTAAGATCTAGAGAACAAAAAAAAAAATTAAATCTAAAAATTTTCTCTAGGTGCACAATTCAAGCAAAGATCTACACAATAAAGATATAAAATGCATTTACATTTTGAAAAAAATACAAATACAAAATGTGATTGTTCTATATTGTCATTATCGTGGATGGGAAAAGTTCCAGATGATATACCAGAGGTGAGTGAGCAATTTCTTTTTTATTATTCACCTTGGCCGACTTAACTAACCTTGGTTTATTACATAAAAGTTGGTATCTCTAAAACAATAAAAAAGTATTGGAATAATTTTATTTTAGTAAAAAATACAACATGAAGACGAACTTGCTTCGAAATATATAATTTATTTCCGGTTTATTATTATATGGTTACAACAACAACCACAAAAAATAACAAAAAACTTTTCGATTGCGAGCTAAAAGCTTATACAATAAAATTTGAATTCCAAGAAGGTTTTTCCATTTAATTTGAATAATTTCATAGAGTTGAATTTCTACTTTAAAATAATTTACCGAAGTAAAATGCTAATTAAACCAAATTCTGTGTGGTGGGCCAACATTTGCTTGTAGCAGTTCTATAGGTAAAATAATACAAACATTTTCTCATACAGACATTTATCTCTCTCGTATCCGAGTAATCGCTTTATTATGCGGGTATAACTCAACCGATCAAATTTCAAGGCTAGTTGGGGACGGGGTTATACGACCACTGACAGACTTTAGCTAATTCGCCATTTATCTAATTGCATTGACGAACTAGGGTTTAACTAGTAGCGCGATGAGTTTGCCGTATCGAGTTGAATTTGTTTGAAACTTTGGGTTGGTGGTTACATAAGACTTCATTATTTGATCTGAATTGACGGCTTAAATGTCACTTTGTTCTAAAATTACATTCCTTCATCCGTCCCTCGCGTCATTTTTGACCAAATCGAATATTATTTTTCAAATATCTTGTTAAATTAAACCATTAAACATGTTTTGCTTTGTGACTTTAATTTATATGTATTAGTTACGATTTACTCAAAGAATTGGAATTTTCTGATTAACCGTTATCCTGCTACGAAATAAGTAACACTAAAGATCTTGTGGTCAAAAATGACCAATAGATGAATTTCACATTATTTGCTATTCCAATTTTCGTCTAATGGTAAAACTGAAATCATTTTGTACATAATATGTATATAAATATTTTTCAAAAAAGGCAACGGCAACTGAAGAAGAACTAGCTGAGGGAGGGCACATCATTTTCACCTGATGATGATACATGTTCTGAAATTTTGGATTACATAGAACTTCATGTATATTCTTCTAAAACGGTTCAAAGTAATTTCAAGAGTCATGAGATTTGATAATTGTAGCACACGAGCTAGTCGTAAATGTATCCATAGGTTAGCACCAATTCGAGAAATACGGATAAAGTGAGTGGATATATTATCGAACTCGTCACAATTGACCAGCAGTTGTTTGGATTTCGTGCACGGTGCCCTTTTCGACAATATATGCCGACCGCCAAGTATGGGATTTTGTTTTGGTTGCTCTGCGGTAGTGAAAGCTCTTACGTTTGGAACGTACAGCTATACATAGGAAAGGATGCAGGCACAGCACCTGAGAGAAATCAGGGTTTACTTGTAGTCTTTGTTTTGTGTATCACGCAGCTTATAAAAGATAGAAACGTTACATTTGATAGCTTCTTTACATCCTATGAACTGGGCAAATGCTAGAAATCAGAAACAAGCTTTTGTATTCCTCTACTTTCGCTTTTACTAAGGATACAACCTTGCTAATTGCTATCATACTTACATCCCAAAAACATAATATGGATATGTAAGTGTGTACTTTTGCAGAGACACCGAAAAAAAATATTGTTTTGGACTGCAATAAAACGAAAGGCGGTGTCAACATGGTCGATAAAACGATTGTTTGCTATACACGTATATAGATGTAAAATAAATAGATAGCCAGTAGTACTGTTCACTAACATATTGGATCAGTAATAAATGCTCTCGTGCTTCTCACTAGTGTTTGCCAAAATGGAATAATAAGAAGCATTATAGAAGCCGACTGTTTACTGAAATTCTGGGTGAGTCGTTAATCAAGCCATGTAGGTCTAGAAGGGTTTACCTCTCACGGTCTACAGATTGGCGCAATCTGATAGCAAATTTGACATCAAGCGTTACGAAATTTTCAACCCCGGGATCATCTACAGAATTAGCAGGAGCACAAAAAAAGGCCGTTGTAGTTTCGGATAAAATTCGTACAACAGGCACACTGTAAGAAATTTATTTCCAAAGCTCATACTAAGAATGTGTGCCATCAGTGTACGAAATAAAATATGAATTGTTCTTAATAAATAAACATTGAAATTGTTTTAAATTTCTGTGTTATCTTTTGTTTTAATAATTAAATTTGAAAACAAAAATTTACATCGTATTGCTTAGTGTAAATTTGCTGTTGAATTTATTTTGGTCATTTTTGACCAAGGGAACTTTAGTGTTACTTTTTTTTAGGGACGGATGAAGGTTAAGGAAAATTTAAAAATTACTTCGAAAATGTATAAAAACCTTTTGCATGAACAGCATGAAAAATAGGGCAGTATGTTTAACTCAATATACAGACTGACTCGACCAATCAAATTTAAATTGACCAAACTCAGACTACTTTCTGTCAAGCCGAGGTTTTCATGTTGAATTTAACTCTAACGGTTTCATTCAGATCACTTTCGATTTAACATGTATCTTTAGTATTTATTTTAAATTCATAGTGGTATAATACTACTGATAGGCTGGGGATAAGCGTGATTAGTGAATTTTTCGAGATTAGCTATACTGTGCAATTTCAAGGTTAGTGAATCGCTTTTTATTTCAAGAATAATGGCAAAGTGACTAAGCGCGATTAGTGCATTAGCCCCTCATAAGTTTACCGAATCTTTTTTATTACCGCTAAACGGTAAATAAAAACTTAATTTACCGGTAAAATCAGTTTGATTTCTCTTTCTTTTTTTCTCTTGTCTCGGGTTTCATCTTTTGAACACTTTTTAAAATGTCTCGAGATTATTGGAGAATAGCATGGAATGCGTGATTGGTGCGGCACTTAATTAGTGATTTGGAATTTCGAAACTGTCAGATTATTCGAAATTTTCGAAATTATTCGATTTATTTGAGTGTTTCATTATTATTGCATATCGTTTTGGTGAATTTAGCCTTAACTTTCCTAATAGCATTTTGCTTAGTAGGATTAGTAACATTAAATTAATTGACAAAAATTTTCGGAATTTTCGAAATTTTTGTGGGGTTTCTATGTAGATGTTTACCGACTTTCCGAAATTATTCATTAATCTCTAGATTTTTCGGTATTATTGAAATTGTTTGAGATCATAACTTTATATAAAGATTATTCGATTTTTTCTGGGGTAACCGAGATTGTTTCGTGATTTATTCTAAATTTCTTAAGTTTTTCGACATTTCTAGGATCATTCGAGAGTTTTAAAGATTTTCAAATTTATTTGAATTTTGTATGACAACTGATCATATAGCTTAAGTTCTGGGAACTTGCAAAGTTCCACCGCATCCCATTGAAATACTTGTTACTTTGCCTCACAGGATTGTATGAATTTCCTATATAACGAACAAAAATTTGTGTTCGGCATGTTGGAAATGCATACAATCCTTTAAGGCAAACGTAAAAAGTAAGTATGTTGGGGATGCCGTTTATATATGTAAATCTAACCCGTGATATTTAGATCATTTTTCGAGATTTCGATATTTCACCAATTTACTAGGTTATTCGAATTTATTCCAAATTAACGCGTATAGGATTTCCTTTGGTTTTACATTGTTACCATTTACGAATGACTCGATACTTGAGAACTTTCTAGCATATCAAGATACTTTGAAAATTCGACATTTTCAGATTATTTCGAAATTCTTGATATTTTTCAAATTATGCTCGAAATTTGTGATGCTTGAGTTGATTGTAGGAAATTTCGTTTTGTTTGAGACCATTGAACTGTGTCAGGTAATATTTCGGACTCTCTAAATCAGACCCTCTCAATTAATGCGAGACTGGACAACAGGAAAAAATAAGTGTTTACCTGAAAGCTTGTTCATAGGTGCAAGAAGTATTTTTAAGGGACCAAAGAAAATTTTTTGCGGAGAAGCCCAAAAGTTGTAGTTACGCTGCTGCCCTCAATATATTATGTCGATTTCGATTCGCTTTTTCCACCTCTTTCAAAAATCAATCCGTGAATCGAACAACAAAATCAAATTGCGCGGATTTTTTTTATGTGTGTGCTCTTGACGTCTTAAAAATATTATTTATTTGAATTAAAAACAACAAAAAAAATGACAGTTTGACTGAAAATGACAGTATTAGTTCTTAGTATTAGTTAAAGAGGGGTAAATCTGACAAAAAATGGAGATTTGTAACCGAACAAAAATTTGGCTCGACCGAGTGATTTTATTGGGAGAATCGAACAACCTGACAGCAGTAAAATCAATCGGTTGCGTCACAGATTTATTTTTTGGGGATGAATTGAAAACGACTTTAGTGTGCACACAAATTGTTCATATATTGTAGGCGTAGTTTATTTTAAATACGTTTTTATTATTATTTAATATTTATTTATTTATTTAGTATCTCTTACTACGTAAGTTCGTTTCGTTTCGTCTGTTTTCTGCCTGCTTCTTTTTTTTATATCTCGGCTCAACCGCGAGAGACCTCTAAATTTTATTTTTATGTATTTATGTATATGGGGCGGGGCATTCTCTGTTAAATCGGTTTTTGAGTCCGAGTTCGCGACAATATTCTGCTGAAAAATTTTCAGCAGGATTGCATGCGATTTAAAAATATTTTATTCGGAAGGGGAAATTTGTTTACGAAATAGACTACATTGATTGGTTGCCTGCTGAAAATTTTTCAGCAGAATATTGTCGCGAACTCGGACTGAGGTACATAAACTTTTTTGGGCTTAAAATTTTGCTTAGAATGTCTACTTTTTAATGCCGTACGCCGTTTTTATGGTGTCCTTGGATTTTCAAAATGGCGGACCATATTTTTTAAGCAATTTTATTGAGTTTTAAAAATACCGAAAGAGACAATTTACTCGTAGTTGCGAATTAATTATGGTCTGTCGATTTGGCCCGTAATTTTAACTTTTTTAATTTACTCAAAAGAGTTGTTGGTGTCACAGATTACACATTCTTATTATTTTTTACAATTACAAGATGGCGGATCCAAGATGGCCGCCAAATTTAGAAAATTTTTCGACGTTCATAAAGATCGCTAGAAACAGGTCCTAGAAGGTTTTCGGGATCGCTGATCACGAATTTGAGGTTAGAATTTTAATTTTCAAGATAGCGGACACAAGATGGTGGTCGAATATGGCCGATAAAAGGGTAATTTTTCTACGTTCATAAAAATCAATAAAAACTCGGTCTATGGGATTTTCGGGGTCGCTGATCACGAATCTGAGGTCAAAATCTAAAAATTCTCTATAAAAAGTACAAGATTCTCGATAGAAAGTGTTATTTTTAGACATTTTTCGGAAAAATATCTAAAAATATCACTTTTTATCGAAAATCTGGTCTTTTTTGAGAGAATTTTTAAATTTTAACCTCAGCTTCGTGATCAGCGACCTCAAAAATCCCGCTAGATCATGTTTTTATCGATTTTCATACACGTTGAAAAATTGTCCTGATTTGACGGCCATCTTGCTCACTGACCCCAAAAACACCCTAGACCGAGTTTTTATTGATTTCTATGAACGTAGACAAATTAGCCTTTTTCGGCCATATTCGACCACCATCTTGTGCCCACCATCTTGAAAATTAAAATTCTGACCTCAAATTCTTCAAGCTTCTAACGATCTTTATGAACGTCGAAAAATTTGCCAATTTTAGCGGCCATCTTGTGTATAGTCTTTGGCAACAAAACTCTTTTGAGTAAATTAAAAAAGTTAAAATTACGCAAGGACGCCGTAGCTCATTCTAAGCAAAATCTTAAGCCCAAAAAAGTTTATTTATCTCAAAAAATGAAATGTGCAGGGGGTGGCCGATTTAACAGAGAATACTCCATATACAAAATAGCGACGTCTACATTAAAAATATATTAGGATTATGCCACAGATAAGAATGTCAGATGAACCAAGCCCGAATGATTTTGCGGTTTTTTGAACTGGAACCCAATATTAAATGTGTCTGTACTATTTTATCTTGGACTCAAAATAATATAAAAATTATTCACGTAACACCATCTATCGTAAATAAATATAAATAAAAAGTTAAATTATTAAACCAAATTCATCTAAAAAGTAATGAGCTTATTAAAATAATGTCTCTACTAACTGTCTTTCTTCTATTAAAGGTAAGATGGAACCTCAGGAAAAATAATTTAAAATGGTTTGAGTTTCAGGTTTTGGGTTCCAGAATGAATTGCCAAAAATTTGTTCGGCTTGAAACATCTGATATTCTTATCTGTGGTTATACATACATAATGTTCGTGATTACATTTTTTTTTAAATTTACGTTAGTACAATTCGGCATCTCCTGCCTTTTTAATCGACCCTGATTGCCCGTGATTGTAAAGTTTCATGTTAAATGCCGCAAAAAGTCTGTTAGAACTCCGACGGAGCATCGAAAGTTCAGGTGTATTCTCGATGGCGTACCTTTCTTCAGGAAGAACTCCCGTAACGCGGAATGCTCTTTGCATTTAGGCAATAATTTGTGATTTACACCGAGTTATGTCACGACGTTCTTAACCAGAACAAAATCTCTTATTTTATAACCGTGGGCAGAGACCCGCTTTTTATCAAAATATTCTTTATTTTTAAATTGAGAGTCTACTATATTTTTTCTTAATTTCGACATGTAAGTCATGCACATGGCGTTCCATTTTATTTTCATTCCCAAATTTAACAAACTCCTCGAGTTTACCGTTCGTTTTTATATGTTAGACACCAAAGAGTGTAGTCACTGGAGTAGTTTTCAGAGATCCGTTCAATGTATTGTTAGTTACGAATTTAGTACCAAGTCTTATTTTTTGTGTTTACTTTCATCCGTAAACTTTGCTATTATAGGGATTATCGTTCGGTAATATAAATTACGGAATTCTTCGTATTTAGGAAAGAAAAGACTTAATAAACTCGTTGCATCTCTTGTTCATATGTGAAAAATAATACAAACGTTTTACAAGTTCACAAGTCTTTGATACGCCAACGTGAGCTGCTCTCATTTTCAATCTTTCCAGGGACAAAAACGAGTATTTTGTTATTCAGACATTTTCGGTATACAAGACCATCTTTCAAAGCAAAAAGTGATGAATGGCCGTTCGTATGCAACTCGTCATGAAGTTCACTAATATTTCATCGTTCGATTGATAGAATGCTAGTCGCTGTAATAGGGAACATTCAAAGCATCTATACGTAACGCATTTGATACAATTTGGTACTTGTAAAATTCTCAAGAAATATGGCCCGACGCATTATTCGCAAATTTCAACTTTTTTTATGAAGTGTTAGTTTAACTGCACCACAGTCCGTGACAATTTTTAATTTTACACCGTGTAGATATACATACGTGATAACGTTTAACGGCTTAGATTATTGCAAGAGTTTCTGATGTTCCCTTGCTAAATAACACGATATTTGATATGTAAATGATTGTCGGATGCGTTTGAAATAAAATAGCACCGAGATTCGAATGCTGTAAACTCTGTATAGTTGAGGTGAGTAAATGGTTTCGAGTAAATGGTTGTAGTTACGAAGTTCAGAACAAATTCTGAGGTATAGAATAATTTGTTATTGCTATTACGTGACTTTTGCTGGACCGTCTCTCATTAAATGTCGTATCCCAGATAATCGACTTTATTTTTCTAAAATTTATACTTTGACGGTTAAATTTCTACAAAGTTATTATGTATTAAATCCAGTATTTCTCCTAAAATAGTCGCTCAATGCTATAAGTGGCTATTAATATATCGTATATAGACTATTTTTTCCTCACTTAAAATCAGATGATGAAATATTGTTGTCACAAACCTTTGAAAAACCGCAGGCACGTTACACAAACCGAATAGTGTTCGGGTATAATCAAATTACCCCTCATGCATTTCAAAAGTGGTATATCTGATTGAATCCTCATTTATCGGTATATGGTGGCACTTGTATTTCAAATCAATCAAAGAAAACACGTGTTTGCCTTGCAACTTATCGATACAGTCATCTATTAACAGGAGGGCAAATCTATCTCTCTTTAGTAATTTTATTTAGTGCTACATAATGAACACGTCATAATCGTGGTGAGCCATTTTTCTTGCTAACCAAAACAATCCGACAAGTATAACCGCTATTGCTTGGTCGTATTATGTTTCTTTGCAACAAATCGTCAACTATTTTATTAACTATTTCTCGGTCCCGTACGGAAAGTCTTTGTGGTGCCACATAAATTGGCTTAGTCGAGGTCAATTGGATTGTCAATTCGTGTTTCACGTTCGGTTAAGTCTTTACAGGACGTAAAGACTGATGGATCATGCGTGAATGTTCTTCCAATTATGCAATCAACATACATAGTATCGTCAGGTACAACTAAAAATAAAATATTCAACAAATTATAATTTATTTTAATTTTACAAATTAACGTTCCTTCAATCTTAATCGGTTAATTGTTGACGCCTTTATGTTGAATTCCCTTATACTCCTCTTCCAGTTTTATGTTCGCAGCTACGTGTTTGGTTAAAATACTGTTCGTAGATCACCCAGTGTCAATTACTGCTGTCAGATGCCGCGTAACTGGCGACAACTGGCGGTTGGTTTCGTGGTTTGAATATGTGATCTTGACATTGACCTCACGATATTATTTGATCCTATATTTGAGTTTGTTCCGATTGCTTTCGTGCCATACAATTTTTTCGTGAAGCATTTCCAAAGACGGAACGACATCAGATCGTAGAGAAATGGAAAATTGATGATCATTTATTCTATTTATTATAAATCCAATCATTGCTGCATCAGAATAATATGTCAACTTGTCTTGATTTCATGGACGGATATCATTCCTTAACCGTTTTATATTCATTTAGGAATAATTACGAAAGTTTCATCAAGTGTACATATTTGTTGCTCCTTTCAGTTTAGATGATATTGCCAATAACAAACTGATCTCATTAATCTGTTAAATATCTGCGATTGTGTCATCAACACCGTTTTCGTTGATGGTATTTCGTTTCCAGTTGGTCGTTTGATTTGGTTAAAATCGTTGATATGATTGCACCGGATTTAATTGTGTTTGTAACATGTATTGATGATCGTTTTGATTATCTGCTGCAGTTATTACCTTCCGGTTGTTATGTTTGAGCGATTAATTTATTACTGTTTTGTTACCCTGCTCACTATCGTTTGATTCGTTTTCTATACGCATGTTAATTCGGATTAAACCTTTTGTAAACTATTGATCAGCGTTACCTTATTTCCAAATGTATTCAATTCCTTACGAAACCGATTCACATTCATACCACTAAAGTTCAGTTTTTTCCAAGTGTGATAATCGAAATTCGAAACTCGTAACCTAACTTCCGATAAAAATAGTTGATATAATGGCGCCACTTGTGCTTTTGTGAAATTGACTGCTAGTTTTAATGATTGATTAAATTGAAGACACAGAGGAATTGCCAACTCAATCAAGAATGATGACATTTGTATATTAATACCGATGCCACAAATTCGTGGTACCACTAGCTAAATCTTAGTCTGTTGGTGCGTTTATAATAATTATGCATCGTTTACAAAGGGTCCAATATCAAAAGGTGGGCAATCATCAGTGGGTGGGTACCGCAGTGCAAATACAATAACTATAATCATTACAATTTTGCAATCAATTTCTTTCAACACATTGATAAATATTGTGCCCGGTATTTTATCATTCCATTTCTAAACAACCAACATCGTTTTTATCTTTACATTCTACTTTTCTAACAAATTTTGATAATCAACAATAAAAAGATAGCCGCACCTCAGTGTTTATCAAACTATTGAATGTGCTATTGAATTATATATATTATGGAATTTACGATAAAATTATTGTTTTGCATCGTTAGCATTGGTGTGTCCAATTCCAATGCGAACGCCATTAAAAACGGTTTTTGTGGATTTGTTGGTAATGGGCCGATTATAGATGCCGAACAATTAATAATAACGCGTGAGCGCGAAACAATGAGAACGTTAACGCCAACACGTCATGAAATTAATTTTCTTGAAGTAGCCCCGCGAAATATGAATTTGACTCGAGTTCATCTACAGTTGGTAGAGGTAATCGATTACAAGTTTAACACTTTGGTAAATATAATATTAATTGGTAATTTTTATTTTAGAATTGTGTTAATCAAGTTACGGTAGGCATACAACCTCATTTGTATGTATCGTTAGTGGCAGAAGCAGTACATTTTCTAAAAGTTGAAATGTTTTTATATGGGATTGATGCAAACTAAATGGATGTAACCGGAGAAAACAAAATCATAGTTTTCTTTATGTTGGATTAGAAGTGTAATACACAGAGTTAATTTAAGTGTTATTTAAAAAGTGGCGTTGTTATATTGTTGACGAAGTTCTAATATTTTACCTGGTTTATTTATCAATATTTCTTACTAGTGCACATATGTAATCTCCAAAATTTTATAAAAGTTTCCGTATACAAATTTGTAACCAATTTTTCTTTTTTACGCACCAACCAAATTATTTATAAGAACAAAACAAAATTAATTATCAGCAATTCGCTTATTTATTTTATTAACACCACTTTCACCTAAATAATATTATGTTTCTCCATCATCCACAATCCCTTCAGGTTAAATTTCAGTATTTGTATGTATACCAAGTGTTTTTATTCCAAATTTCCATTGTTGATTTTCACCAGACGCATTAAAAATACATATTTCATTATTATTCATCTGCGCGTACCACAAATATACATTTTTCAGATTTACAGTGGAACACTTAATTATTCTGACTGGAAAAGGATTTTTTGTATTTTCGGGAAGTTAGGAATTTTGAATTTACGTATAGATATTTTGATCGACTTGGTAATTGGTTAATCCGAATGGGATTCGGCATCCGCGGTTGAGAATTAGATTTTAAGAATTTGAGTATGATATCAGCTTCGAATTTTTCAATCAAATTTTACGGAATTAGGAATTTAAGAAAAAATAGAAGTGTTGGATTTAAAAAATTCCCAATTATTCCTAGATATTTTAAAATTTCAGAATTTTCGAATCTGATTTACGATTCTGAAAATTTTGAATACGGTATTCTAATAATCAGAAAATTAGAAATATTGTAATTTATGAAATTTGTGAATTTTGTAGTTTAGGAATTTTTTTAGGTGCTTCTCTTCGTTTTATTTTTTATTATGGGACCAACCGCCTTAGAAGTTATAACATTTTATGTTCATCGTTATTTGACTAGAGGTTACTATAGCCAGGGGTTCCTTGATGAGGAAGTGACTTCGAGTTAAAATGTCATGGTTCCAAGGGTGGGCGTTAGTTAGCAGGATTCAGTGGACGATAATTATATATGACTTCCATACTGGACATAGCGTGAGCCCATTTGACAAAACCCGACTTGCTCCGATGGAATGCCTATCCGAGCAGCAAATCTTTTCACTGCGGCAAAGGTTCTTCGTGGCCAATTTCCAAGATCGAAAACGAATCAAACATGGTAATAAGGTCGAGAATATAAGAATGTGATAGCCAGAGTAATATTGCAGCAAATAATTTTGAATTTTATCATAAATACTTTATGACAATTTAAATTTCTTGAAATTTGAAGACTCGTGTCTTTGTAGCGATAATGAATATTTGAATATTCTCATTTTTTTTTTTTTTTTAAATACTGACAGCAACTTACACTCGCATACGCGGTTTTTGAAGCATCACTAATATAATAAAGTATTTGTATTGGTTGATCTTCAACATAAAATCGGAATCCATTCAAGTTTGGTTAAGCACTTTCGAAGAGTAATCCGTTTCGTAGTCATGTTGGTTGGTAGTAAATGATTCCAGATAATTTTGTTTAACTCCTTTGGAACCTATATCCAAATATAATTCAGTTGAATGCTGTTAAACAATGAAAGCTGATTTTGTAGAGCGAAGTAAATATAAACCGACATGGTTGCAGCAAGAAGCACGAGAGCACATGATATTTGAGCAACACCAAAGCCAAAACGCGCATTTAACCATTTCAGACCTAATTTTCAACCAGTTATATCTAAAAAACTATTTTGCATGCCGTTTATGACATTTGGTCTTCATGCAAGCCATATCTACAGAAAATGTTCCACCTCACCCGCTAGCGCCTAGAATCTAGCATATCTACAATATATAAAAAAGAAAAGTATGTTTGTATGTAGGTATGTTCCACAAAAGCTCTTAGTTCACTCGAGCGATTGTTTCCAAATTTTGCACGCCATTTACAAGAGGTATTTTTAAAACTTCACCGATTGAGCTGATTTTTGCATGTTCACTGCGAAGTAAAAAAAAATGCGTGTTACATTATTTTTTAAAGGTGATGGTAATGGTGTTGATGATGGTGTTGATGATGGTGATGATGATGGTGATTGTGATTGAGATTGTGATTGTGAAGGTATATAAATGAAGGTTGGATAATAACATGATACAATTGAGTGATGGTATGATGGAATGATGGTGTGATGGTATGATGGTTTGATGATATGATGATGAATCGTTGCCGCAAACCATTTTATTGAGTGAGGGTTGGATTGATCAGGATGAGCTGGTTAGTCATTCTATTCCAGGATTTAAAATTGATGGCAATTGTATAACTCTATGTGTAGAGCCAGTGGAGTGGTTGTATTTATAGGCTAGGTGATTAAAGATGATAATCTTTCGTTTATTAGTTTAAATAGTGCCGACATTGTTCAAATTAGCATTCTATTTAACAAAGAGTTATTTTTAATTCTTTGTAATTATAGGATCCACTTCTTGAATACGATGGTCTTTGTCGAAGAATTCAATAATGTATTGACTGAATGAATTTAAAAATTTATTAATTTTTGGTGATATGAATATCAATATTCTTAACCAACCACCTGCTTTTGATCAATCATGCCACGGTTTGTTAACTAATTCTTCCTCATGCTTAGATCGCTTGTTTTATAGACACTGTTCTAGATTTAATTTCATATATGAAGCTGAAGTTCATAATCTTAACATTACTGATCATTGTATGGCTTCCATTGTTATCTCACCTATTCCTAATTATTCATATTCTAAACCCACTACCAAACCAAAAGTCAATAAAACAAATTTTCCAAATCTGTTTATGGACTTGAATAATAAATGTTGACTATCAGTGTATTCCCAGACCAGTGTTTTACAAGCTTATAATTGTTTCATTGAATTAGTTAAATTTTATATTGGCAAAAATTCAACTTCCGTTGAAATTAAAAACAAACACAGAATTATTAAGCTATGGATTACTAAAAAGTTATGCCGTCAGATTAAACTTAAAAATAAATTAACGAAATAATTAGCTAAAGCTCAGTAATTTAGATCTTAAAGCACAAGTCAATGTCCAAAGTATATCTTTCAAACTAGAAGTTATTGCTGCACAAACTGAATACTATCAGACTAAATTTAATAATGCGGATAATGATGTTAAAAAAAGGTGGAGATTAGTTGATGAGCTTCTAGGAAATTGTAGGAAACGGACAGGAATTCAATTGTGGTTAATGAGCAACATGAAATTTCTGATGAGCTTAAAATGGCTGAATTATTCAATAATTATTTTGTAAGAGTGGTTCAGGACTTAAAAGCGGATGCGAATGACAATGTTGAGGTTTATAGTGAACTAATTTGCGACAATTCTGAGTCAAGATCGTTTGTTTTTCATGGCACGATCCCATTAGAAATATTAGAAGTTATTGTTCCACTTAAATCCACAAGTTTGACAGGAAATGATAGTGTTAGTACTTTCATAGTGATATCTTGTCCTATATCAAAAATTGTAGTTTTAGTTCTGGAATTTTTCCATCTAAACTCAAACAAACTAGTATTATCCCTGTGCATAAAAGTGGAGACAAAAAAAATGTTTAATTATCGGCCAATTTCCTTACTATCAGTTTTCGGAAAAATAATAGAGAAATTAGCTCATTCAAGGATCATGAGTTTCTTGAATCATCAAGTTGTTTGTAGGAATAAAAATTCAATGTATTCAAAAATTTAAATATCTTGGACTAACCATAGACAACCCCATGGATTGAAAGCACCACATTGATAATTTACGGAATTATATTTTGCACTGGTTGACTCGAAGTTGTCGTATAGTTTGGTTTGTTGGGGAGGCACTTATTACGATATGATTCAGCCATGAGCCATGGCCTCTTTTTCAATATATGAGTATTTTACCGCTAAGGCATTTATTCGTTTTGAAAGTTTTGAGAGTTTTTTATTTAATTATTATCAATAACGGTATCATTCGCAAAATCTGTCTTTGGAGGCATCAATGACAACACGGGAGTTCATCTGTAAATCTACGCTTCATCGAGGAAAATTTTAAGCCAACTTGTTTGATTAAGTAAAGTAAGAATGTAAGCACAATGAAGAAACTGGGGGAAACATTTTTATAAGCATAGAACTCAATTACCTGAATCATGAGGGTTTTATGATATGGGAGTTCTGTCTCACGTGCTCACATTCAATATTTACTTCCTCGAGATACAACCTACCCTGCTTTTAATCTGCTGAATTTAAGCATCTCTCATTACTTATATTAAAAAAATTCTTCTATCTTATGCGGATACAGGATGTTGATGCATGATGAGTTGCAGATTATGTAGTTGTGACTTTAAAATCATCACAAATTTTAAGCGTTCCATTTTGCTACGTCGCTATTATGATTTGTGCAGCAAATTGTGTAGTGTGCATTTTTCAATTCCGACTTTTACGGCAATGTACGAGGGGACTAACTTAATCTTCGCTTTATTTATCTTCTATACATAATCGCCATGATTTCAATGAATTTCTTAAGCCTATATAGATCCACTTCTCAAAACAATCTTCAAAATCTTGCTTTTTAAGCTTCATTAACCGCATAAATTATCTCCGCGTTACTGTTAAAGACCTTTTTCCTCAAATTTTTGTAATTTGTAGAAATAACCAGAAATCACAAGGAGAGGGAGAGAAATCTAGCGAATATGGTGCTGGTCGTATTTCTTCGATGTCAGAAATCGCAATAAAGTTACTCGTTATTTTAGCAGTGTGAGCTGATGCGTTATCATGGTGTAAAAATTATTGCCACAAATCCTCTTTATTCCGGTTTTCCAACAAAATTTTGAAAACTTTTTGTAAGCAGTCCTCGGTATATCATTTTGCAGTTACCGTCTGACCAGTTTCCAGGGGAATAGCAGCTACAATGTTTGATCGGGTGAAGTAAACTGACATCATTACTTTTATTGCTGATTTTGGGCTCCATGGACTGCTGTTTGGTTTCCGGATCGTACTTTATTAAAGTTGCTAGACTGCGCATTTTCGAATTTATTTAGGAAAAATTCAGCAAAATGCAATCGAGCCTCTTTTTGGGCCTCATTTAAAATTCGTGAAACGCATCGAGCAGATTTCCTCGTGTATCCCAGATGATCACTTAATATTCGCGATACAGCCATGGCATTCAAGGCCAATTCATCAGCAATAATTTCTTGTGTCAACTTTGGACTACACCAGAGCCACAGTGGCGCCATCAGTGGAAGATTTTGGTCGAACTTCTTGGGGCTCGTCCTCTACAGCAAAAAATGTCCCGTCTAGAATTTACGAAACCACTTGGAAATAGTCTGTAGAGAAGATGCAATCGTTCCATAAGCAATTTGGCATTTATTGAATATTTGTAGTGGCTTTAGTTTACGCCGAAAGCCGAAGAGAATCACATAGCGAATTTCTGAGGATTTCATCCTCAGCTATTTCGAGTTTTCTCGTCTCCATGTTAACCGATCGTTCTGAAATTTTGAAAGAAGTCTCATAAAACAATTGCAAAGGATTTGGAATTTTTGGTTTTTTAAAAAAAGATTTAAAAGTCACCAACTAAACGAAGTTTTGTTAGTCCCCTCGTATTTGTTGAAATCTAATGGTTCGAGATTTAAAATATTTTGTTTGAATTTTCGTTCTTAAATCGAAATTCATATCGAAATATAAACATATATAAATTCCGAAAATTAATCGGAATTCAAATTTTTAACTGTTAATTTGAAACTTTGAATTTTTTTCATTTTCAAAGTTTACAGCAATGCAATTGATAGAATTAAGTTTTTTAACCGCGTTTAGGGCATGCAAACTATGCGTCTTTATATCAAATCATGTAAAGAAAATTTTGCAAATATTGCAATAGAGGAGGGATATACAATTTATTTGTCTGTCTTTATTAATAAAAATGAAAATCTGTATATATGTATGTAGGCTCTTTACACGTTTCCATGCCATTCATCACACCAGATTTAAACTTTGCGTAGTGGTTTCACACGAAAATTAGCGGGTTTTCGTAGTATTTTCGATGCCCCATGGTCTAGATGCCCCCAATCATTTTTCTAAAATTACGATTTAAAATAAAAATTCTACAGGACTGAGTTTAGATAAATGGCTAAATGAAATTAGTCGTATACTCGTATCCGAAGGGGCGGTTTCCTTGATTTAGGGGAGTTAAAATATGTTTTACCATCTTTTGAAGAGTATACTGGAAAAACGGTATAAGTTAATTAGAAAACAAAAATGAGATTTTGGTGCCATCTTTGCTAAAATAAAAATATTTTTTTTTCCCCGGGCAACGCCGAGCCGGGTACCTCAGCTAGTGATAGTATACAAAATTTGATAGGATATCCGTAAATTATTTACTGTGTACAGAACATTTTTCGAACCAATTTTTGAATATAACGGCACTGACGTCTTTTTATTTACAACCCAATGAACGGGGGAAATTTAATTATATCTGTTGTGCCAACAGCGATCCTTTTTTGGTTAAGATCCTCAATCCATATCGCTGGGAGATTTTCCATTTTTTCAACATTAATATTTCTACAATACGACAATGTTGTTGCCGTTACTTTCTTACCATATATTATGGACTGTGTGATTGAATTTTCATTCTTCTTTATTGTTCGCACTGTCGATTCACTTAAGCCAAGTTTCCAACCAACACTTGTGGGACCTACACGGTGTAGAAAAGGGATTGGGTGTAGATATCTTACGTGCACTAACTAGTAAAACTAATAAAATGCAATATAAAAAAAAGGAGTAGCCAACACTCTACTTTCTTTTATAAACCGGGTCAGAATTTTATTAAACAAATTTATTTCAAATTTAATTTGGGATATTTTATACTTAATATAGTATTTTTGTATAAATATCTCATATTTTTTAGATAGGCACAAATCAAACTTTCTGGTTCACGAAAGTTGCCGCTTCCAATTTGCAGATTTTCACAAAAATTCGCTAGGACCTGTTGGTTTTAATTAGACTAGTTGTAGCAACTGGACAGAAACGAGGAGAACACAGACAGACCGACAGAGTGGCCAATGGACAGACCTACAGACACTAATTCGAAATCCTTTTTTTTTTAAATCTCCAAAAAGTATCAACATTCAACAACAAATCAAATTTTCCGTATTTCTTTGACGTATTTTTAGTAGCCACTGAACTGCAAATTTGTTTGAATGGGTTCAGACACTAGTTCTTCAGATGTCTAGTTTTCGTAAAAATGTCTTTGTTTCAACTGACCCGTTATCATATTTGTGCCTTTTGTACGATTGGTATACTATAATAAACAAACTAAATAATGTTCCTTATAATGTACAAATGCCTAATTTAGAATTGTACATTTAGTTGTAACGTTATACGAATACATATTTTTTTGACTGTACATTAATTAATATTAATTGACCTTGAATACATTCCACTTATATAAAAAATTAATTTTACGAATGTGACATATGTGTATATTAACAAAATACCAAGGCATGGTACCAAAATTACGTAGGTATTGTTGGTTTGATTACCGTCTCCCGTGCAAAAAAGTTATTTAATAAATCAAAATTATTTTTAATATTGAATACATTTTTAAATTATATGGTTAGCTTTTATACTTAGAGGGAATATCGAGTCGAGATAAAGAGCTTTAATCAATTCAAAAAGAATAGAGGTGAATTTCCCAAAAATTTAATTAACTTCAAAAAATTCGTTTGCTAAATATCGGCGTGTCTCAATATCGCTTCTTTGCTATATAAAATACACCATGAAAATATCCTTAGATTCATTTTACAACAAAAGTAAATTTTGTCTGAATTTTCTAAAAGTAGAAACAAATTAATCTACACCTTTATACATATTTATTAATAAGTTAAGGGGTGAAAAAAGTTAACGTTCTTTTATATATTTAGTCGAGAAAGAAAGGGGGGCAAAAAACTCCTCGAGTTCCGTAAATTAATTAACTGACTTTAAATTTTTTGGAAGCAAGAACACAACAAACATTTTTTTTTTTTTTGCTTTTTTTTTTCGTAAACAGGATAATGTCAAAAAGTTTAATTTATGGTTTAATGTATGCTATTTGAACTTTGCGCTGTTTTGTTGTTGTTGTATTTTTATGCATTAAAAATTATATAAATATTAAATATGTTTGTGTTACTTTTATCTCTTTGCCAGGTATAAAATGTATTTATTATGTAGGGATGTGTGTGTGTGCATAAAATATGTAAATTATAATGAATGGGTGCGATAAGTAGGATAAGGAGGAAACACATCTTATGACTTAGTAATTTAATGAATAATTTAGTTAATTTGGTTCAGACAAATTGTGTAGCAAATTATTGTCTTTACTTATGAGACCTGCTATTTTTAAAGGTTTAAAGCCTATAGTGAGAATAAATACGCCAAAGGGTAATTATAGAGCAGGGTAAAAGGTATTAACATACAATATAACGATAGCTATGGAGATTTAAACTTTTAAATAATGAAAAGGGTTTAACATTTTTTGTTTAAAATATTTGTTACTAAAATCTTTATTTTGGCTGTATACTCAGTTGTGTTATTTTGAGCGAAACACTTGGTAATCCTTGGTGAACCTGGTAGATTAATTCTCGTGATTAACCAGCCGTGATTTTTTCATCACCCGCCGGGAATCGAACCCGGGACCTCCGGAGCTTAAAGCAAGCATGCTAACAATTGTGCAACCAAGTACCTTCCTAATTGGATTTATTCCAGATCTTCATGTAAAAATCATTTTAGAACTACATATCATCATAATCGGTTAAGAAACCACCAAGTTCCTCCCTAATTGACCATATTCCAGAACTTCATCTAAAACTCACTACAGAATCCCAGAACTGTATGCAGAAATCATTGTAGAATCGCATTTCCAAAGTGCATGTCGAATATCATCTTCATAGGTTAAGAAATCGTCAAGTTCCTTCCTAGTTAGTCATATTCCAGAACTTTATCTAAAAATCGTTTTAGAATCTCATTTCCATCGTACATGCTGAATTTCATTAAAATCGGATAAGAAATGGCCAAGTTCCTTCCTAATCTAGTTCACGGCGCGGATTGCCTCGCCGCCTGATGACTTCATTGCGATAATATTATGCATGAGACATGAAGCCTAAGGACCAATCTAAGAAATCATACATTTAACTTAAAGTTAATGCTTACAGTTGATGAGTAATTCCCCACAACGAAAGGCAAATTTTGAAATTGTTTAGTCCCAATTTGAAGTTTTAAACGTATAGTTTAGCTCCGAACGATACACTCATGGTAGGGCCGTTGGTTCAACCGATATTACAAGAAACACTGCCCAAATTCCGAGAATTCCGTCTTTCGATAATGAAAATGTTTCGAAAATATTTGTTGCATGAAAACGATCGTAAATATCAAACCATAGTATGGAGAGACGGGGAGAAAGATGATTTAGAGATTTACTAACTAAACAAAGTCCGGCCACATGTGTATTGAAGGAGGTAGCAAGGATTAATATAGGCATTTATCTACTGGCTTCTCAGGCTTTATTCGAACACAAATATGTTGACGACGTAATCAATGGCAGATGTCAATGCTATATAAAACAGAGTAGAGACTAGAATGCATGTTGGTTTCGGCAAACTCTAAAGTATCACCAATTAAAGTAGTATCGATTGCAAGGCTAGGGTTATGTGGAGTGCATTTCCTGACGAAATTACTTGTCTCAACAGCAGAAGTGCTGCGAGTGAATAAAAGTGACATAACTGCATGGACCGACTCCACGATCGTGTTGGACTGGTTAAACGATCATCCATCACGGTGAATAACGTTTATCGGCAACAGGACATTTCAAATTCTAGAGAACATTGGGCGAAATCAATGGCTTCATTTTCCAGGATCTAAGAATCTGGCTGATTTGATGAACTTGATCCAGCTTCCAGGGGAATAAATATTCAGGCTGTAATCGGTTATTGATGGCAGTTGCGGAGGGCCAATCAATGTTGAGATGAGAAAACATCTTCAGGTGGAAATTATGGCATTTCAAAGTGGCAGAGAATAAAATAGGGGTGAACATATTTGCTTCCATTTAAAGATAATGAAGGACTATGACTATGCGCAAAGCATTTCACTTTTAATATCTAATAAATCCCGAAGTGCACAAATCCAGGTGGCTATTATGTTTGATCAGGTAAAAGTTTTGGATAATTCGCGAAAAGGATGTGACTAAAAAGGTGATAAAACAATGTGTAAAGTGCTTGAAGGGCAATCCAGAATCTCAATGTCAACAAATGGGTGAACTACCGAGAAACCGAGTTCAACTAGTGAGACCGTTTTTGTAGGTAGAAGTAGACTACCACGGTCCAATCGCTGCATATTTAAGGCATACAAGCTTTTAAAGAAACGAAAGAATTACTTGGCATTTCAACCAACCACACGCTCCACATTTTAGAAGATTATGGGATGCGGCTGTGAAGTCATTTAAAACGCAGTTGAAACGAGTGATTGGACAGACTATTCTTTCGTTAGAGGAATTGCAGACATTGTTGGCAGAGATAAATGCAATCCTGAATTCAGAGCCACCGGCGATAATACCAGGTGATGATTTAAGCATGCTTACACCTGCACACTTTATTATTGGCCACCCTCTTATGTTAGTTCTAGAAGGTGCTATTACAGATGTTAACAGTTGTCTCGATGGAAATTAATACAATACTCAAGATAACACATTACCCACGAAACAGTTTTTTTTTCGCTGGCGCTACATCCCATAGAGGGATTTGGCCGCTTCATTGTGAAGTTTCGTAATCATTTTTTCAACGGATAATGATGTGACCGTTGGAATCACGATTACAGGTCTCAACACCTATTGAAAGAGGTCGAAATCGGAGCACAATTGCATATTTTCGATTTTTCTGGCTCTGAATTTGTGGGCTATAGTTCAGTTGATTTTCAATAAAATTGAATTTTCGGCGAAATGTGTAGAAATATTCAAGCGATCCAAATAACCGTTGGCATGACGAATACAGGTCTCAACACCTTATGAAAGAGGTCGAAATCGGAGCACAATTGCAGATTTTCGATTTTTCTGGCTCTGAATTTGTGGGCTATAGTTCAGTTGATTTTCAATAAAATTAAATTTTCGGCGAAATGTGTTGAAATATTCGAGCGATTCAAATAACCGTTGGCATGACGATTACAGGTCTCAACGCCTATTGAAAGAGGACAAAATCGGAGCACAATTGCAGATTTTCGATTTTTCTGGCTCTGAATTTGTGGGCTATAGTTCAGTTGATTTTCAATAAAATTGAATTTTCTGCGAAATGTGTACAAATATTCGAGTGATCCAAATAACTGTTGGCATGACGATTACAGGTCTCAACACCTATTGGAAAAGGTCGAAATCGGAGCACAATTGCAGATTTTCGATTTTTCTGGCTCTGAATTTGTGGGCTATAGTTCAGTTGATTTTCAATAAGATTGAATTTTCTGCCAAATGTGTATAAATATTCGAGTGATCCAAATAACCGTTGGCATGACGATTACAGGTCTCAACGCCTATTGAAAGAGGACAAAATCAGAGCACAATTGCAGATTTTCGATTTTTCTGGCTCTGAATTTGTGGGCTATAGTTCAGTTGATTTTCAATAAAATTGAATTTTCTGCGAAATGTGTATAAATATTCGAGCGATCCAAATAACCGTTGGCATGACGATTACAGGTCTCAACGCCTATTGAAAGAGGACAAAATCAGAGCACAATTGCAGATTTTCGATTTTTCTGGCTCTGAATTTGTGGGCTATAGTTCAGTTGATTTTCAATAAAATTGAATTTTCTGCGAAATGTGTAGAAATATTCGAGCGATCCAAATAACCGTTGGCATGATGATTACAGGTCTCGACACCTATTGGAAAAGGTCGAAATCGGAGCACAATTGCAGATTTTCGATTTTTCTGGCTCTGAATTTGTGGGCTATAGTTCAGTTGATTTTCAATAAAATTGAATTTTCGGCTAAATGTGTAGAAATATTCGAGCGATCCAAACAACCGTTTTCATGACGAAATCAGGTCTCAACACCTATTGGAAAAGGTCGAAATCGGAGCACAATTGCATATTTTCGATTTTTCTGGCTCTGAATTTGTGGGCTATAGTTCAGTTGATTTTCAATAAAATTGAATTTTTGGCGAAATGTGTAGACATATTCGAGCGATCCAAATAACCGTTGGCATGACGAAATCAGGTCTCAACACCTATTGGAAAAGGTCGAAATCGGAGCACAATTGCAAATTTTCGATTTTTTTGGCTCTGAATTTGTGGGCTATAGTTCAGTTGATTTTCAATAAAATTGAATTTTCTGCGAAATGTGTAGAAATATTTGAGCGATCCAAATGACCGTTGGCATGACGATTACAGATCTCAACACTTATTGGAAAAGGTCGAAATCGGAGCACAATTGCAAATTTGCGATTTTACTGGCTCTGAATTTGTGGGCTATAGTTCAGTTGATTTTCAATAAAATTGAATTTTCTGCGAAATGTGTAGAAATATTCAAGCGATCCAAATGACCGTTGGCATGACGAATACAGGTCTCAACACCTATTGGAAAAGGTCAAAATCGGAGCACAATTACAGATTTTCGATTTTTCTGGCTCTGAATTTGTGGGCTATAGTTCAGTTGACTTTCAATAAAATTAAATTTTCTGCGAAATGTGTAGAAATATTCGAGCGATCCAAACAACCGTTGGCATGACGGATACAGGTCTCAATACCTATTGGAAAAGGTCGAAATCGGAGCACAATTGCAAATTTGCGATTTTTCTGGCTCTGAATTTGTGGGCTATAGTTCAGTTGATTTTCAATAAAATTGAATTTTCGGCGAAATGTGTAGAAATATTCAAGCGATCCAAATAACCGTTGGCATGACGAATACAGGTCTCAGCACCTATTGGAAAAGGTCAAAATCGGAGCACAATTACAGATTTTCGATTTTTCTGGCTCTGAATTTGTGGGCTATAGTTCAGTTGATTTTCAATAAAATTGAATTTTCGGCGAAATGTGTAGAAATATTCAAGCGATCCAAATAACCGTTGGCGTGACGAATACAGGTCTCAACACCTTATGAAAGAGGTCGAAATCGGAGCACAATTACAGATTTTCGATTTTTCTGGCTCTGAATTTGTGGGCTATAGTTCAGTTGATTTTCAATAAAATTGAATTTTCTGCGAAATGTGTAGAAATATTCGAGCGATCCAAATGACCGTTGGCATGACGATTACAGGTCTCGACACCTATTGGAAAAGGTCGAAATCGGAGCACAATTGCAGATTTTCGATTTTTCTGGCTCTGAATTTGTGGGCTATAGTTCAGTTGATTTTCAATAAAATTAAATTTTCGGCGAAATGTGTAGAAATATTCGAGCGATTGAAATAACCGTTGGCATGACGATTACAGGTCTCAACGCCTATTGAAAGAGGACAAAATCGGAGCACAATTGCAGATTTTCGATTTTTCTGGCTCTGAATTTGTGGGCTATAGTTCAGTTGATTTTCAATAAAATTGAATTTTCTGCGAAATGTGTACAAATATTCGAGTGATCCAAATAACCGTTGGCATGATGATTACAGGTCTCGACACCTATTGGAAAAGGTCGAAATCGGAGCACAATTGCAGATTTTCGATTTTTCTGGCTCTGAATTTGTGGGCTATAGTTCAGTTGATTTTCAATAAAATTGAATTTTCTGCGAAATGTGTAGACATATTCGAGCGATCCAAATAACCGTTGGCATGACGAAATCAGGTCTCAACACCTATTGGAAAAGGTCGAAATCGGAGCACAATTGCATATTTTCGATTTTTCTGGCTCTGAATTTGTGGGCTATAGTTCAGTTGATTTTCAATAAAATTGAATTTTCTGCGAAATGTGTAGAAATATTCAAGCGATCCAAATGACCGTTGGCATGACGAATACAGGTCTCAACACCTATTGGAAAAGGTCAAAATCGGAGCACAATTGCATATTTTCGATTTTTCTGGCTCTGAATTTGTGGGCTATAGTTCAGTTGATTTTCAATAAAATTGAATTTTCTGCGAAATGTGTAGAAATATTCGAGCGATCCAAACAACCGTTTTCATGACGAAATCAGGTCTCAACACCTATTGGAAAAGGTCGAAATCGGAGCACAATTGCATATTTTCGATTTTTCTGGCTCTGAATTTGTGGGCTATAGTTCAGTTGATTTTCAATAAAATTAAATTTTCTGCGAAATGTGTAGAAATATTCGAGCGATCCAAACAACCGTTTTCATGACGATTACAGGTCTCAACACCTATTGGAAAAGGTCGAAATCGGAGCACAATTGCAGATTTTCGATTTTTCTGGCTCTGAATTTGTGGGCTATAGTTCAGTTGATTTTCAATAAAATTGAATTTTCTGCGAAATGTGTAGACATATTCGAGCGATCCAAATAACCGTTGGCATGACGAAATCAGGTCTCAACACCTATTGGAAAAGGTCGAAATCGGAGCACAATTGATTATTTGCGATTTTTCTGGCTCTGAATTTGTGGGCTATAGTTCAGTTGATTTTCAATAAAATTGAATTTTCTGCGAAATGTGTAGACATATTCGAGCGATCCAAATAACCGTTGGCATGACGAAATCAGGTCTCAACACCTATTGGAAAAGGTCGAAATCGGAGCACAATTGCATATTTTCGATTTTTCTGGCTCTGAATTTGTGGGCTATAGTTCAGTTGATTTTCAATAAAATTGAATTTTCTGCGAAATGTGTAGAAATATTCAAGCGATCCAAATGACCGTTGGCATGACGAATACAGGTCTCAACACAATTGGAAAAGGTCAAAATCGGAGCACAATTGCAGATTTTCGATTTTTCTGGCTCTGAATTTGTGGGCTATAGATCAGTTGATTTTCAATAAAATTGAATTTTCGGCGAAATGTGTATAAATATTCGAGCGATCCAAA